>MVJL01001295.1:0-20937 GCA_002156465.1 Macrocentrus cingulum | reverse complement strand
GATAATCTGCATAGGATTCAAGTTTCACAGCTCGCTCTTCACTCGACAATATCAATGCCTGCATTGAAAGCACTTTTTTATCACATGATATACATGATGATTATCAAAAAAAAAAAACATTAATACGATATATTTAATGAGTTGCAGTAATTTTAGAGATAGTTAGAAGTAAAAAAAAAAAACATTAATACGATATATTTAATGAGTTGCAGTAATTTTAGAGATAGTTAGAAGATTTTTTTCCTTTTCTCAAGAGGCAAAAAGTGTGAAGAGATCTTTTTAACACACCTTCAATTCCTCTATGTTCTCCTTAATTGACCCAACTTCCTTCTCAACCAGTTTCTTTTCTCAAGAGGCAAAAAGTGTGAAGAGATCTTTTTAACACACCTTCAATTCCTCTATGTTCTCCTTAATTGACCCAACTTCCTTCTCAACCAGTTCTTCTGCTCTGGCAACACTCGAAGACATCTCGTCCATCGGTTTGGCCAGAGACTCGAGATGTATCAGTGCATCCAAGTTGCGTAGCTCCATTGTACTAAAGATCCGCGAGAGTTCAAGAGGATCGTTCATATGCATCTCTTTAGATTGCAGCCATTCATCGCTTATATCTTTTTTAAAAGTCTCTATTTTTTTGTAATTATTAATTTCAACCATTAAACGAGCATTTAGAAAGTGATTCAAAAAAAAAATTGAATGTCTTATTTACCTATAATATCTTCTAATGAACCCAGATCAAAATCTTTTTCTTCATCAGTCACTTGGCTTTCATCTATTCGAGAAGGTTTTTTATCGTTTTCTTCTTCGTCGTCTAGTTGCTCGCTTGGAGATATTTTTTGCATAAATTCATGACACATCTTGGCAATTTGCCACTTTTCTTCCCACTGATACAACTTTAATCGTACTTGTCCGAATTCCTTCAGTAATTCGTCACGTTTGACGACCAATTTGTGACTATTTTCAGCCTCCTTTTGTGCCGTGTCCACTACTTGCATACATGATTCATAATCAGTTGAAAGATACTCCTCAAAAGCACTCACAAAGTGATGATAACGACGCTAAAAAAAACTGTACATGTGATAATGGAAAAATTAAATTTTAATGGATTATTAATGATATTAACAGACCTTTAGGGCATCGAGTCTCTTCTGCTCTGTTGCCAAGTCCTCATCGATTTTCATGCACTCATCACGCTCGTAACCTATTGTTAATTTTTTGTGGAAGATTTTGCGAATTTGCTCGATATATTGTTTTTTTGAGAGCCTCTCTCTAATCGGACGACCTGCCACGTCCGTAAAATATTCTGGATCGATGTCGGTTATTGTTATTGGACCTCGGTCGATCGGTTGTGTCGGTGAGTACGATTTTTTCGCTTCATTTGACCGATGAGTTTTACGGTGATGATTCTGTTTCTGCCAATGGACATATCCAAATAGCTGAGCATTGGTAGGCACTTGAAAGGGTGTCTTGTTCATTCTTTGTAACTACACCAAGAAAATCCTGAGGGAAATAGCGGCGGTTGAATTTCCTGTGGTTGCTATAAGATTATTGTTTTATGAGGCTGATAAACTTTGGAAATACCTGGCAACAAATGTGTTTGGCTTGCGCGTTGCTATCAATTGTCTTGGCGCGTATATTTGTGTGTATTTGGCGCGAGGGAGAACAATGGGGTTAGTGTGGATGGCCATCACATACGTTTCATCGGGTATCGCAGTGTGTTATTCAATATGAAGAAACGTGGGGATGTGAAAACGAAGGATATTGCACAAGTGAAGAGATTTGTAAGCGGGCAAAACACTAGAGGAAAGGAACAAGACGACACGCAAACGTGTGATGGGGGGATGGAAAAAACGATCAGTTCCATCCCAGATATACTGGCGTTCTAGATTTACCGTCATAGTGTCTTCGCTGAATCCGATGGTAGCTCTGGAGAAAAGAAAGGAACATTCTGCACGGCATCCACTTTCATTGCTGTTTGCTCAGCCACGCTCGAAGGTGCATCTAACTCGCATTCCATATTCAACTTACGGATCACATATTTGTCTCAATTTTTTATTGTAAGTACCTGCAGAAAAAAATGTTTTTCAATCATTATTATCAATTAATTTCAAAATTTTTTAACAAAATATATTATTAATTTTATTAAATTAATTTTTTTAGAATTTTTTTCCTTATAAATAGTTGATTTTACATTTGAGAAAGCAGTCTTAATTGCCTCGGTAGTAATTAATGACAAATTTCACTCCTACCAAGTGTCACCGAGCACGCGTGATAGCGTGAATTCATATTTAAAGGAAGAACGACGGCATTCATGCTCTGTTTGCACTGCAGCACTGGCAGATGAGTGAATTCATAGAGTTTCTACAGGATATACACTCGCTCGGCTGACTCCTCAGTAATTTTTCATTGTTTACAATCCTCAAGCGCTTGATCTCAGTGTCGCCTCGCAGCAGTAACACGATGTGATTGTCGACTTTGTCACGTACAAGGCTCTGCGATAAGACGTGTGTGTTTTTGTCTGCAGAGTTGGCCACAAGAATGGACAAATTGGTGATGATGTTGCTGGGCTTGTTGCACGTGGTGAGTACTCTGGCAACGTGGGAAGGATGCGGTGGAAGATTGGAGCGTGCACTCGACGCTATGCAAAAAGAATCCATCCGGCGAAATAGACGCGAGGACGATGATCAAGGTGTCATCTATCAGAGAAGACTCACCTCGGCACCCTTGGAGATAACCGTCGCTCATGTTATCGTCAAGGTACGAATATAATCTGTAAAATTATCATGTTTTCTTTAATCGTTGTGTTTTTTTCATCAGGTACCTCAAATACCAGAAGCAACGCGCGACGGTTCGTGGGCGCGAGTTGAACGCTGTCACTTTGAGCCGACAAATAATTCTCTGCGCAGTCGAGTCATGCTGAACGACCTGTCTGTGTCCGGACTGGTCTCCCTCATGCCCAGTGATAGCCGTGTGCCGCCAGTTGGTGAGACATGTCGCATGACTTTGCGAATTCGTCGCGCGGGCATTGAATTTAACACGACGCCAATTGCTCGAACGCGAGGGCAGATGCGGATACGAACAGAGTCGAGTTTTCTGGAGCCAAGATTTGCCTCGATCTTCGCCTACGGTTGTCGACCGATAGGTCGAGTTGACAGACAAATCAAGAGGCAGGATAAACCATCGCCCACTGGCGGAGTAACGCAGTACGAGGAGGCTGAACCGCGTCACCAGGAGTTTGAACACTCCTCCAAGGAGGAAGATATCGTTATAGCCAATGAAAGCGCTACTTCTCACATTGCGGACTATGCCCGCTACGAGTTCTCGCCAACTCGCAAGACTTTTTGGATCACAAAGCTGCCAGAGGTTAAGCGAAAACGCCGATCTAACGTTTCCATTGATTTAAATGATTACGGCGACGATCCCAAGGGCAATCGCTATTATCCACAACATCTGGACGAGCTGGAACCCAATGGGATGATTGATTGGCAGGCAAAGGACAATATTGCCCATGAGATGGAGGACGTATTTTTGCGAGGAGCCAGTGAAGCTTTAACAAGGTATATTGAGCGTGAACTTCACCCGGCGATCAAGGAAACTCTCATGATGTCCATGGGTTACACCATTAGCTATGGGTAGTTGGTTTTTGACTAGACGTTTTCTACTGCCACAAAATTTCCTGTCTCTAGTCCGTCTTCTTCCTTGTTTTCTGGCTCTTGTATTACCAGTTGATGGTTTTTAACAAGTGAAGAGTTTGCTCGTAAAAAGTAAAATGCAGAGCTGTCGTTGCGGCAGCTTTTAGTTGGCTTGGAAGTAATCCTTTGAATAATCCACGAATTCCTTCTCCTTTGAATGTTTGTATTAAACAATCAAATAGTCCTTTACAGTTGAAAAATTTACCAAATCCTTGTCGTCCATGCTGAAAGCCCTGAATTTGTAGACGTTTTCGAGCTAAGTCAAATGGATAGACGGCAGTTTTTGCCAATACTCCTGACAAACTGCCTGCTATTGCTGAATTAGTTGCCGATATTTTTACATCATTTGATAGTAATTCTTTATAAACATCTGTAAAGATGTTGTAGAAGACGAATTGTAAGCCAGTGAGTGGTGCTATTTGTATGAGTGTCGGTGAGAGCCCGCGAAATAGTGACTTTGACGACTCCGTTCTCCACATCGATCTGCAGATAATAATATAATTGGGGAGTAGGTGAATACATTTTGTATATTTAGTGGCATTTAATTATTAATACATCTGCAACACTGATTGTGAGTCTTTTAGCAGATTTTAGACTTGGCAAAAACTACTGCCAGCACGATCTCGTGTTGGTGATGTATTGAAAAATGCTTTATTATTGTACTTACGCATAGAACGACAATAATCCTTTGTACACTTGATTATTAGATGATTGCGCGACAAGTTTCGTTCGTGCTGTGTCGAATGGAAACGAAATAATCGTAGCAATACAACCAGCACTTGCTCCAGCTAGAAAATTAATCGAGTGTGGGTGACGATCCAGCGATTTTCTATTGACTGTTGAATTTACGATTTTATTGTAACTGTAAAACTAGATTGATAAAAAAACATAAATTATTGCATGAATCAAACCCTGGTTGATTAGTTTGGTACTTTTATCCCGTACTTGAACTACACCATAAGAGATGGATAGCAGTTGAGCCGGCACATGACCCTTCCAAAGGGCTGAGACACCCTCTTCATAGACTATAGTCGAAGTGGCTTGAGCTAGTGACCGATATTTGCTGGATTTGTAATGAGATATTGGCTCCACTTGCAACTGTAATTGCTCAAATAAATTACAACGAATATTCCGAGACAAAACATTGTATGTATAATCGTACCTGAAATCGTATTTTAATAACGTCCAAGGGCTGACAAATTAATCTGGTTAAAAATCCACTAACCCCACCGGCTATTGCGGTATCTGCATTGGTTTGACTTGATTTTGATTCTGACATTTTTCCCCCCGTGAAAATAGTTGTTGAAATGTAAATAATAAATTTCTAACCTCACTCAAGTGATAATTATTATTCAGGTGCTGCATCAGAGTTATAGCAGCGATTTTTTTGGTAGCTCTCACTAAAGTCAGAGAATTGACGAGCTAGGAACATACAGGTAAATATTAATACTTGAAAAATTAATTATTAAAACAAGTAAAAACGTGTGTTTCGATGTTTTTACGTAGATTCAAATAAATTTTATTGTCTATTTTTCAGAATTAATTTTTCTCAGGCTTTTTGAATAAGTGCGCGCTTTATTCCATGTAATACGCATGCGTTGACTGAGCCAATGAGAGCTGCGCGCGGAAGTGACGCAACATCTCTTCCGCCGTCTTCATCGTTATCTCCGTCTCTCTCTCGCCCCGTCTACAGAGTGTTCTACAGTCAGAAAATGGCGGAGAATCATCGAGACACGGCGTCGTCTGCGAAAATTCATCAAATATCCCGCAAAATCGGGTGAGAAAGCCCGAAAAAATCGTCGATACAGCTTCAGGACGATATTCCAATTAATTTGAACCATAAAATTATGGTCAGGGCGATAAAGGAATCCGGCAGTGGTGATCGGTGGTATTGGTGTAGTGAACAGGCAAGTTGGCAATTTTTCTAAGGACAAAAAAAAAATAAACTGTTGGAAAAATGGACGATAACAGTGATTAGTGACATTATTCCAATAATATTAAACAAATACGATCAATTTCGACTACAGTTAACCTCAAATAAATCATTAAATATCCACTCCGTCGATTTTGTAATATTTTCATATACATTAATTGTTGTTCCATTTCAGCAGTGATAATGTGAATTGTTTTTTTTTTTTTTTAAGTTTTTGAGGTTATCTTCGGTCTTTGAGTATTTGAGTCTCCGTAATTGTTACGAATATTTCTTTGTCTGACTGAATTTTTTACATGGCTTAATTGAGCATAGGATAATTATTCTTGAATTTCTCACTTTGTTTGATGTCATTCCAGAGTTTGAAATGTTTGAATATGCCTATAATCGACTAACTTTTCCAATTTTTCAAGAGTTTAATTGTACAGAACAAGCATTTGTTGTTCCTTGCAATCCTGAATTTATTCTAGAGCCTAAACCATTTGTAATATTGTTAAAATTAATTAATGTTGATCTTGACACGTCATTAGGCTGTTATAGAATTTTTGTAATGCTCTGAAACTATTGATTTATTTTTTAAACTCTGTATTTGGAGTTACTGTGGGGCATTTCTACTCTAAAACTAACTTTTTTTGAATTTTTCTACTAGGTCACAATCTTGAAGACAGTTTATCATCGTAAGAATTTACATCTTCATGCTGGTTTGCTACATTTGTCAGATAAATTTTATGGCAGCGAATGTGGAGAATTTTTGGACGAAAAAAATGTTCACAATTCAACTACAGCCGGTGCGGATGACCTTGAAGAGTGCCCCAGGACGATTCAAAAATGTGCACGCGAGCACACTAACTGTATCTACACTGCAGTCGGTAAACGAAACACCCACAGTAGCTTGTGCTGTGCCAGTAACTAGCCAGAAACCGGTCTGTGTTTGTCAGTCTTCGACTTTCGCCCCCCACAGCGTTGAACGTGATTGGGTGAAATCCACAGAGTGGTAAGTTTAAATAATTTTCAAATAAATAGGAGCAAGTATTGTTGATATATTTCGATGATTCTTATCAATTTACGTCGATAGAAGCATGTATAATGCATAATTTTCACGTCAATACCTACAAAAACTCTGTCAGAAGCATTTTTTGCCAACAATATGTGGTGCAAACAAAATTATTGTCCTGTGTACATGGTGTTATTTTGTCGTATATGTCTAATACTTTCTTACAGAATATGCAAATTGTTTTATTTTTTAAATAATAATACGGTAGAGTTTAATTGTACAGAACAAGCATTTGTTGTTCCTTGCAATCCTGAATTTATTCTAGAGCCTAAACCATTTGTAATATTGTTAAAATTAATTAATGTTGATCTTGACACGTCATTAGGCTGTTATAGAATTTTTGTAATGCTCTGAAACTATTGATTTATTTTTTAAACTCTGTATTTGGAGTTACTGTGGGGCATTTCTACTCTAAAACTAACTTTTTTTGAATTTTTCTACTAGGTCACAATCTTGAAGACAGTTTATCATCGTAAGAATTTACATCTTCATGCTGGTTTGCTACATTTGTCAGATAAATTTTATGGCAGCGAATGTGGAGAATTTTTGGACGAAAAAAATGTTCACAATTCAACTACAGCCGGTGCGGATGACCTTGAAGAGTGCCCCAGGACGATTCAAAAATGTGCACGCGAGCACACTAACTGTATCTACACTGCAGTCGGTAAACGAAACACCCACAGTAGCTTGTGCTGTGCCAGTAACTAGCCAGAAACCGGTCTGTGTTTGTCAGTCTTCGACTTTCGCCCCCCACAGCGTTGAACGTGATTGGGTGAAATCCACAGAGTGGTAAGTTTAAATAATTTTCAAATAAATAGGAGCAAGTATTGTTGATATATTTCGATGATTCTTATCAATTTACGTCGATAGAAGCATGTATAATGCATAATTTTCACGTCAATACCTACAAAAACTCTGTCAGAAGCATTTTTTGCCAACAATATGTGGTGCAAACAAAATTATTGTCCTGTGTACATGGTGTTATTTTGTCGTATATGTCTAATACTTTCTTACAGAATATGCAAATTGTTTTATTTTTTAAATAATAATACGGGAAAAACAATTCAAACACTGCTTCCAGTTTGATTCTGCAACACCGAGGTCGTGAAGAATTTTGCATTGAACTAACTAGGTGGTCAGCCCTGGTCATGTTAGTGTCTCGACAGCTCTATTTACTCTAACACCGGTGGGATTGACCTTTGTCGAGTCTAGGGTAGTTGTTGCTGAAGTTTTTCTTTACTTTTAGTCCGCGTTTTTATTTTACAAGTGTCAAAGTCAGTAGAGTAGCTTCAGTACGTGAGATAAAGACAATTCAAGCTGAGTAAAGTGAAGTGGAGATGATTCAAGTGAGATAAAGTGTAGTGATGTGAAGTGGATATTAGTGATAATTCTGCAAAGACTCGATGATCACTCAAGATCCAACGCATCAGCCTGCAGTATCGCCGTGGGATGATGGTGAGTCTCGCATGCGACAATTATACCTGCATGAAGAAATTTTTCTATCGAATCATGCGGTAATTTTCGGGGAATTTTTCTTCGTGCAGGCTTTACGATATGCATTGGCGAGCGTCATTCGATCAGGGAAATATATTTTGATAAAATTATTATACATATTATCATTAAACGAATTATTTGAATACTTGAAAGTCGAATGGTGCATGTGTGATGGATTTTTGTTAGCATTTTCCCCCTTCAATAGTACCTTCTGTAATTAATTTTTCCTTTAATCATATATTTTCAACAATTTTTCTCGTAATTAATGAATTTTTACTGCATTTTACTCTAGTTTTATTAGATATTACCCGCGGAAATTAATTTTACTTCCTTGAAAATTCGAATTAGCACGCAAAAAAATGTATAAGCTGTAGTATTTTTTTAATTGTCGAGTCACGAATGATTTGAAAAGGAAGTACTATTATTTCTGCCTTAAAAAATTGATATTTAAAACTTCAAGTTTATTAATAACATTAAATTCAATGAATACCCAATTTTTGTTAGGCATTTCAGCGGGTAAAGTACATGCCTAACGTGCATGAATTATTTGAATACTTGAAAGTCGAATGGTGCATGTGTGATGGATTTTTGTTAGCATTTTCCCCCTTCAATAGTACCTTCTGTAATTAATTTTTCTTTTAATCATATTTTCAACAAATTTTCTCGTAATTAATGAATTTTTACTACATTTTACTTTAGTTTTATTAGATATTATCCGCGGAAATTAATTTTACTTCCTTGAAAATTCGAATTAGCACGCAGAACAATGTATAAGCTGTAGTTTTTTTTTAATTGTCGAGTCACGAATGATTTGAAGAGGAAGTACTATTATTTCTGCCTTGAAAAATTGATATTTAAAACTTTAAGTTTATTAATAACATTAAATTCAATGAATACCCAATTTTTGTTAGGCATTTCAGCGGGTAAAGTACATGCCTAACGTGCAAGCATTTTACTCTTCAATTTCACTTGATTTTTTGCGTGCGAAATCTCGTGAAATTTGATTTTCATCCCTCGCTGAGAGGGCGAGGAAAGGGAGGAGAAACAACCGCGTCTCTCTTCAATTTCACTTGATTTTTTGCGTGCGAAATCTCGTGAAATTTGATTTTCATCCCTCGCTGAGAGGGCGAGGAAAGGGAGGAGAAACAACCGCGTCAGTGCCCGGGCACTCGGAAATTTTTGTTTTTTGTTTTTTCCCTCGTTGAAATTCGAAAAAAAAATCGGAATGCGTGTGAGTAGAATTTTTTAGAACCGTTTCCGTCCCTTGTAGAAGGTCGCGACCGCGTATAGTTACTATGATAAGTAATAAAGTCAATAATTATACGAGTATGCAGTGTGTGTGTGTGTTTATCGCCGATGCATATTATTTAATTATATCTTACTACTGTTATTATTGCACGTTGTTGCTGTTTCGGTCTCGGATTGAGACCGTTCAGCCATATATTTCTTGAAATCCGCGTATGTAAATTGATGATGATAACTATGATTTTTCGTCAGCTTAAATTATTATTTTGTCAGTGTAATAATTCAAGCTGACAAAAATCTATCATTACTCAACTGTCGTATCTAAAATAACTATATACTCAAGATGTCCCCTAAGCAAATCCTACCCTCAAAACTGACTATATTCAATCAGCGCATTTTGGATATTTTAGTTCCCCACGCAAAAGTTCCGTGTGTTCAAATCCTCGGATGCATATATCTTGTTAAAAAAAAAATCCAATTAAATTGAGTGAAAATTTAATTCAAGCAAATTGCTGTCAGTAATATGAATTTTATTGTCAATTCTCAGTGATAGGTTGAATATTGTTACTAAGATATTTACTCATTGTGTTTCTTTTTCCGGAATAATGTATCGCTGCCTCAGATTCAGCTGTTCCATGGGAAAAAAAGTTTACTTTAGTATATTCTGATAAAAGTATAAAACATTGAACGCAAGAATTTTTTTGCAATACTCACGACACGCCGAAAACAGTATTTGTCTGAATTTTTCCGCCTGTTCTTCTGATATTTTTACATGTGGTATTTTTCTGGGTATTTTAATAGTCGAACAACGACGCCAGGATAATTTGCGATTGTCAAATGATTTTGTTGTTTCGCCAGCATCGATGTTCAATTTTTCTCTAGTCAATCGGTTTAATCTGGACACTCGTATCCTAGTATAAAAAATTTTTTAATTACTGCACAACGCACGAATTTTCATTTTATTTACTTTATTAAACCTACCGCCAAATATGGATGAGCACAGCGGCAATGTGTTTGCACCATCGAGGATCCTCCTCTGCTTTACAGTTGCATGTGTATGAGATGGATTTTTTTTTCTCTTTAGACAATGAAATGTCGACAGTTATTCGATGTTTGTAGTGGCAATCGGGTGATTGGAGGCAATAGGCAGTAATGTTAATGAGAGAATCATTCTTGAATGTATAACCACAAGTTAGAATTCCTTTGGCTTTGACAATTGCTTCACCTTCTGATAATTCGTTGGTTCCCTTGAAAATGTTGATTATATCGATGAAGCCTACGTCTAGTGTACCAATCTCCATATTAAAAAAAAAACCTTTTCTTAAATTTACACTTTAATTTATCTAACCAACGTGTGTTGACTGTTTTGTTTTACTCTCCATTTCGCTGAACAGCTGTTTTTGTAGAACAGCTAGCTTTACCTGACAGTTCTCGTAAAAGTATAAATTGAGGGTAAAATAGGAGATTTGCGCGATCGTCGATAAAATCACTCTCATTTTTCGAAAGTAACCGTTGATATTAAAAAAATAGCGCGTGATTATCCGGAGGGTGAGAATTTTATTTATTTGAAAAATATGTATTTCCACTCGGTAAAAATATCTTGATATATTCTGTCGTTCGTATTTTTTAGTCTTAACACACGCTGACTTTTGCTGGTATTGCGCATATATAAGCATAACAACACAATTATTGGGTGGTTGTGGAAAAAACGTCTCTGCAATTTTCTCCCACACTATTTAATCGATTTCTCTGACGTATTATAACTGACATCGTATTACACGCTGACCGATACGTGAGCAGAATGAATGGACTTTGTGCATATATATGCTATTATTTGCAGATTTCATAGGAATCTAATTATTGCAGCCGTCCTCATGGCGCAATTTTTAAAAAATTTTTGGATTTTCTGAGAAAAATAGTTTAATGATTAAGCAGGTCGATTATTTAGATTCAGCGTGAAAAAATACATTCAAATTTATCGCTTTCGATAGCCTTCAGCCACGACAACCGATTGAGCAGGCCGGAAAACCACGAATTTGAGTGATTTTTTGATATCACCGCGGAAAAAATTGCTCTATCGATTAAGCCCGTCGATTATTTAACCGATTGAGCAGGCCGGAAAACCACGAATTTGAGTGATTTTTTGATATCACCGCGGAAAAAATTGCTCTATCGATTAAGCCCGTCGATTATTTACATTCAGCGTGATAAAATACATCTAGATTCATTGCTTCTAATAGCCTAACCGGAGCTGTTGGCTAATTCGGCGCCGAAAAACCGCGAATTTGAGGGATTTTTTAATATCACCGCGGGAAAAACTGCTCTACGGATTAAGCCCGTCGAGTACTTGCATTCAGCGTAAAAAAATACGTCTAAATTCGTCGGTCCTAATAATTTAAAGCCTCGATAATCGATTAAGCCGGCGGAAAAACCGCGAATTTGAGTGATTTTTTAATATCACCGCGGGAAAAACTGCTCTACGGATTAAGCCGGTCGATTATTTGCATTCAGCGTAAAAAAATACGTCTAAATTCGTCGGTCCTAATAATTTAAAGCCTCGATAATCGATTAAGCCGGCGGAAAAACCGCGAATTTGAGTGATTTTTTAATATCACCGCGGGAAAAACTGCTCTACGGATTAAGCCGGTCGATTATTTGCATTCAGCGTAAAAAAATACGTCTAAATTCGTCGGTCCTAATAATTTAAAGCCTCGATAATCGATTAAGCCGGCGGAAAAACCGCGAATTTGAGTGATTTTTTAATATCACCGCGGGAAAAACTGCTCTACGGATTAAGCCGGTCGATTATTTGCATTCAGCGTAAAAAAATACGTCTAAATTCGTCGGTCCTAATAATTTAAAGCCTCGATAATCGATTAAGCCGGCGGAAAAACCGCGAATTTGAGTGATTTTTTAATATCACCGCGGGAAAAACTGCTCTACGGATTAAGCCGGTCGATTATTTGCATTCAGCGTAAAAAAATACGTCTAAATTCGTCGGTCCTAATAATTTAAAGCCTCGATAATCGATTAAGCCGGCGGAAAAACCGCGAATTTGAGTGATTTTTTAATATCACCGCGGGAAAAACTGCTCTACGGATTAAGCCGGTCGATTATTTGCATTCAGCGTAAAAAAATACGTCTAAATTCGTCGGTCCTAATAATTTAAAGCCTCGATAATCGATTAAGCCGGCGGAAAAACCGCGAATTTGAGTGATTTTTTAATATCACCGCGGGAAAAACTGCTCTACGGATTAAGCCCGTCGATTATTTACATTCAGCGTGATAACATGCATCTAGATTCATCGGTCCTAATAGTCTAGGGCCTCGACAACCGATTAAGCCGACCGAAAAACCGCGAATCTGAGTGATTTTTTAATATCACCGCGGGAAAAACTTATTCATCGGTCCTAATAGTCTAGGGCCTCGACAACCGATTAAGCCGACCGAAAAACCGCGAATCTGAGTGATTTTTTAATATCACCGCGGGAAAAACTGCTCTACGGATTAAGCCGGTCGAGTACTTGCATTCAGCGTAAAAAAATACGTCTAAATTCGTCGGTCCTAATAATTTAAAGCCTCGATAATCGATTAAGCCGGCCGAAAAACCGCGAATTTGAGTGATTTTTTAATATCACCGCGGGAAAAACTGCTCTACGGATTAAGCCGGTCGAGTACTTGCATTCAGCGTAAAAAAATACGTCTAAATTCGTCGGTCCTAATAATTTAAAGCCTCGATAATCGATTAAGCCGGCGGAAAAACCGCGAATTTGAGTGATTTTTTATTATCACCGCGGGAAAAACTGCTCTACCGATTAAGCCCGTCGATTATTTACATTCAGCGTGATAAAATACATCTAGATTCATTGCTTCTAATAGCCTAAGGCCTCGACAACCGATTAAGCCGGCCGAAAAACCGCGAATTTGAGTTATTTACATTCAGCGTGATAAAATACATCTAGATTCATTGCTTCTAATAGCCTAAGGCCTCGACAACCGATTAAGCCGGCCGAAAAACCGCGAATTTGAGTGATTTTTTATTATCACCGCGGGAAAAACTGCTCTACGGATTAAGCCGGTCGAGTATTTGCATTCAGCGTAAAAAAATGCATCTAGATTCATCGGTCCTAATAGTCTAGGGCCTCGACAACCGATTAAGCCGACCGAAAAACCGCGAATTTGAGTGATTTTTTAATATCACTTCATTGCTTCTAATAGCCTAAGGCCTCGACAACCGATTAAGCCGGCCGAAAAACCGCGAATTTGAGTGATTTTTTATTATCACCGCGGGAAAAACTGTTCTACGGATTAAGTCGGTCGATTATTTCGATTCAGCGTGGAAAAATACATTCAAATTTATCGCTTTCGATAGCCTTTAGCCACGACAACCGATTAACCAGGCCGGAAAACCACGAATTTTAGCGTGGTTTTAGTGAGTACAATAAATAACAAGAAATTTACTTTCATTTCGGCTGTCGAATGGCATTTTTTATTTTATTTTTCTACGTATCGTAGAGGCAGACTTCTGCAGATGACTCGTCAAGATATACCTATGAGTTTTGACACAAATCAAAAATAATTCTCGATCTGTCTTCTTCAGTTATTATTTTTTGATCCACTTTTTCCATTTCGTTCAAATTAAAATGAAAAGTATTGAATAATAAGAATAATGTTTATCACGATGCTGAAGAACACGTGGAAGCTTTTTTCTTTTTTTTTGGGGGGTAGAAATTTTTTAATAAAAAATTTCTTATCAGGAGTATAATCAATGGATTTTTATTAATAATATCTGATTAGACTGACTTACAAATAAAACACTTTAATTATTCTTTATTAAGAATAAGTTATTATGTTCTGATCCTTTTCTCTTTCTTATTTTGTTCGTTATTACTTTCGTGGATGAGATAAAATCGACCCAGTTAAATGTTTGAGTCTGATACAGCCATCTATATTCTGTTTATGAGGACAATTCTCGTGGAAATATTGTTAATTAAAGACACACTTGTCTTCTCAAGAATTTATAAGAAAATATCAAATATTTTATTGTTGAAACTGACACTGATAAATTCATTTATATATTTTTTTTCTCTCTCTCTTACACCCTATTTCATATAGATTTCATTCTGAATGTAGCGGAAATTATCATTTTCATCGTAGATATACTTTTCCTGTTATTATTTCACTTTTTAGAAATAAATGTTCAAGTTTTTATTTGAAAAATTAAAAAAAAAACAGTAATAATAAAAAAATCATGTAAAACTTGATGAAGTTTCAATATTTCAACAATTTTATAAAAATGACAAATAACACATTTTAACAATGCAGCAATGCATTTTATTATAGTTATTATTATATAAAAGCGTCACAAGGATTTATTTATTAATTTTTTTTTTTCGTAGTAATTTTTTTTACCTCTATATGATTAATTATATATCCAAAGGATATTAATTATTAATATTTAATTTTTATATATATTTAATTGGTAAAATATTCAAACACCAACTTTTAAATACTTAATAACAACAATAAAATAATACTATTTGTTTATGTTTCGTTAATAATAATTATTACATTCCATAATGCAACAACAAACATACGTATTATCATGCGTCACAATAATTAAAACATAATGTATAATTAATTTTTACTCATGATGAAGTAGAGAGAGTATGAGTAATAAAATTAAATATTTTGTCGGTTTATTATTGTTGTTAAATTTTATATAATTTTGCATTATAATAATAATACATAAATGAGGCCAGTTGAATTCGTTTTTTTTTTAAATATATACTTATGTAGTTAAATCTGTTTATTTTATACTGATGGAGCTTTATAAAACATTCTTTCTCCACAATAATTGAAATTAATTAATTTTTTTTATTACTACAATATATAATCGTATTGCATTGTTTATTTTATCGATAATCTATATGTATATTTTATTATTCATACAAAGGAGCTCGTAGAATTTTTTTTTATTTTTTGTAGTTTTTCATTGCAAATTTGATGATTTCGTTTTTTTAGTTTTTTTTTTTTTTTTAAATTAATAAATAATTTGTTGTTCTTAATTAATGTTTAAATGCATTGCGTACGCACTTGTCGGTCAAGTGGCCACTAATTACAGGCTAGGGTGATAGTTGAGGCTGAATCAGGGGGTTGGGATGAATCCACATTATTCAAGCTATGTGTGCTTTCTCTATATATATATGTATGGCCTCCATTTACGTGTGTATAAATGATCATTACACGTTAGTATGTGCTAAACGGTTAATTGGCGCATTTGTTTTGGCACGGATGTTGAATTTTCGCTTCAGGTCACACTTAACCTTGTGTATGTATATCATTTTCATTTCATCGAATTGTTTTTTTCTTCTTTTTTTTTTATCTTCACATAATATATACCTATATATTTTTTCTATTGGGGTTTTGGCACGTTTTTACTTTGTATCTAATGATTGAAAAAAAATTTTGCTCTTTTTTTCCATCTTGGAAATGAATATTTTTATTGAATCTATATTTTTTAACTATCTATATAGTTTTTTTCAATTATTTATTCTACCTTAAAAAAATAAGTTGAAGAAAATTAAAAAACAAATTTTTTTTGTCATGTTTTTCTTCTTTTTTTCTTCTGTCAATTTAACGCATTTTTTTATATTTACATATTTTATGATAAACAATACTCTAAACAATTTAATTTATTTAAAAAATTTTTTTTTGGTTTTTTTACTGAGAGAAATAAATTATTTAATATTTTTTTTTCGAGGGTAAAATTAATTAAATGAAATAAAATACATTGCAATAGAATATCTTGTTTATTTACGGTCTCTCTAATTCAACTTGGAAGTGAGTTGTGACGTATAGAGGGCCATAAGTTGCTCTCTTGAGCCACTCGCGTCTGACACAACTCGTGCCTTTGCTACTTTCAGGTTTTTCTCCATTCCCCCTCGTCTTCACTTGTGTGCGGCTGTTTTAGTTTTGTATTTTCGTCCGCTCCCTGTCTCTTTCTCTCTGTGACGCGTATATACGTGACAAAATACGTTTGGTTAGCGGGTAGAAGTGGAAAAAAAAAAAAACGACACATATATTGTGTGTGACGCGCGCGGGTCGTCGACTGATTCCTCGAGGCGAGGGCTGGCACGTCCGCAATCGCGGAGACACAACGCTGACAAATCGATCGAGACTCCGGGGGCTGTGACTATCCGTGGTTGCACGCTTTATGCTACTACTGGATAGAGCATGTAAGTGGATGCGACAGAGCGTGGTCCAAGAGAATCGGTGTGCCGGCTGCCAATTCTGTTCTCGCGTCTCCGTAATCATCCTCGCAATCAAAGTAATTGCTCTGCAATCAGACCATAATGAAATATGAATTATTTGCTAAATGTCGTATTGAAAAATTATTAAAAAATTACATAAACCATATGATTATAGAATCATATTTATTCAATAATGTTGAAAAAATAGTCAACATTTAATATTAATCAGATAATGTATAATGCAATATTATTTATATTACGTGGTTAAAAAAATTATTTAATTAGTATATTATCTGTATAAGTCGGAAAATTAATTAAATTCTCGTGTTATAGAGAGCTTAGCTGATCAGTATTTACACAGAATAAATATATATTTGTGTATTTTAATTAGTTAATTATTCAATTAATTAATTAATCGCTGAACTATTTTTTTTATTTTATCGCTTATAGAAACTTCTGTCATTCTATATATTTCAATCATGAATATATAATAGTTAAATAAATTAATTTATTTGATATGATTTTTTAAGGGGTTAGATCTAGTTGAAAATTCGTAAAAAAAAAAAAAAACGTCTTCTTTCAGCCTTGCAATTGGATATATAGGATGTTATTAATAAATATGTTTACAGTATCTATAGCCTGATCAAGATATTGTTGGGTATATATTTAAGTGTACACCGCAACACACTGTGCACTTAACTTGGATAATTTGATTGTTAGCAAGTTATTGGCGACGTCGATCGCATATTGACTGAAACATGTGTTGTCAACTAAAGAGAGGCCATCCGAAACTTTGTGGCAACTGGAAAACTTTGAAAGGCCCATCTATTGACAATCCAATATATAAACTAAGCAAGAACATCGCGTTTGTTTGCAGAAACAAAACAATAAATTCAACCGCACGACTATAATCATAACTCAATAAAAACTTTATATATTTTTTTATATATACTAACAAAGTAAAAAAGGACAGTTTATGTGATGAGAAAGTTTTGTTAAAATAAAAGATTAAAGTATTGCTGAAAATTCGACTAGGGTTTTCGATTAGTGATTGTGTATATATATATGAGGGAGGGAAAAAAAATAACCTGGCAGTCGAGGCATCGGCAGCTGTCTGTGAGTGAACACGTGAGTCCGAGAATCTCTACGGCCTCTTTGTAGAGCTCTGCACTGGACTTGCGTTGTCTAGGCGGTGGAGTTTGGCTCTCCGATTGCTGGCCAATGGCAATACTCGTGATGCTGGCACGCCGAAAGCTTTTCCCCCGCGACGTTGTGTCTCGAGAGAGTGTTGAGGTGGACGTGGTAGTCCCTCGCCGACGACTGTGATTGTCACCGGCCACTAGAGCTCGCCCGGCTGGTGATGCAAACAATTGCAGCATGTCCATGTCCTGCAAATATTTTATAATTCATATTGCAATCCATGATTTTGCAGACACATTAATACATATATAAAGTTCTATTTGATTATTGTGAATATTAGGTAACAAAAATATGCTTAAAAATTTTTTTAACCGCTGATTTAACGGTTTTTTATAATTTTTAAATTTTTAAAATTTCAATTTAATCTTTAAAAAATACAAAGTATTTGTTTACTTGTTTATATTTTATTGTAATTGTTTTTTCAAAGGGTACTTTTGGGATATCTGGTAATTTTTGACGTTTTGAGAGATTTTGAGGTTTTTATATAGTTTTTTTTTTAGCTATTTTGATCATTTCTCCGTCTTTTAGGGCCTTTTATCAAATGACGCTCACCTGTACTGTCTTATTGTCTGAAGAACCTAGGAAAATAGGGCGTCATTTGAGAAAACGACATTTATCATCAATCGATAATATATATATATTATCAGTAAAATTTTGCTATTGCATTCGTTTCTACAAAAAAAGATATCTAAAAGAAATCTACTTCAATTTCGGCTGCCAAATGGCATTTTTTTGGAGGGGTTCGGGCGATAAACTAGAGTTATTGGCTAAAAACTAAAAAAAATTACAAAAATTGCGATATTCTTAAGGGATGTATTCCTTTTTAAAATTCGATAGAAAAAAACATTTTTTTTGCTGTCAAACGATCCTTTATTCAATAATATTTATTGCTAAAATGCGATTCAACTCAAAATCAGAAATTAATCTTTCATGGCTGACTTAACGTAGGTTATTCTACTGATAAAATGTATTGTTCTTGAAAAATGCGCTATTTTTTTTTAAAGAAAATATTCAGAAAGTTTATTTCTTATTTCGGTTGAATTTTTAATGAAATATTAATGAAAAAAAATATAATACGTCATTTTGGCAGAGTAGAAAAACACAAAATATAAAAATTTTGTTAGATAAAAATTTTTTTCCGTTTTATTCTTTGTTTATTTAGGAATTTTTTTTATAATTAAAAAAAAAATTAATGTTGAAAATGGTTAAGAAATAATTATCGTAAATTTTACAGTAGTTGAATTATATATGAATTGAATTTTGTTTCGATAAAAATTTTCTTCTTTTTTCATCGAAATTGAATTTGATTGATAATTCAATGGCAATTTTCCGCTGCTGCCATTGTGAAAAACTATACGGATCATCAAATCAACTAATGGAAGAAAAATCTTTCAAGAGATATAAAAAATACTTTCAAGTTTTTTTTTTTTTTTATAATACTCCATTGGCATTTCTTCCGGGCATTCGAGTCCAAAGAGCCTTTATCGGGGGGTCCACAGCGAGAAAGGTGACTTGGATGGTGGGCGGAAATGCCGGCGCAACGACTATGGCCCTGTATGGGCGATCGTGTTGACTAAGCCAAGCGTAAAGGCGCGCGATAACTGCACGACGCTCGAGTTCCGGTCTCTTCCGGGGCCGTGGAGTCGACGCGCCAGCCCGAGTAGACCAGACGCCAGGGTAGAGAGAGCTCGGCTCGATACTGTCACACACAATCTTCCCCGTTATATTCTGCCTTATTACATTATTTTTTATGTGCCCAATATTGTGAAATTGCCCTACAGTGTGTGATCATCAGTATACTCTGGAGAAAATATTATGAAAATCGTTAATTAAAAATACCACGTGCTGTCTCATTTATTTTAAAATTTTATTATTACTTGCATTACTGCCTGATTTACTGCGCAAAATTATTAAAGTCATATTTATAAAATTAGTCAGAGGTGAAGTAATTAACTTTATTTCTTCTTCCTACTTTTTGAGTGTAATAATAAAATTCGGGAAATATTAAGCACGCAAAAGGAATGAATTAAAATTAATAATTCATTATTTAAAATAATTAATAAAAGAGAATTCTTTATTTTTTTCTTATTTGTTGTAAGTATTTAAATTAAATTGAATTTGTGCTTTTATATACAGGTTCAAAAAAATATTGTACAATTGAAACACCCTTTGGTTTTAATTAGTTATGTGGAAATAATTTTCTTGCAAAAATTATTCTACAGGGGTTAGATATTTTATATAGGTTTTATCGAACGCTTGGTAGTCTGGCTCAATAGCGAAAAATTCGATGGTGAAAAATTAAAAGTGCTTCGATAAAACGTGAAGCTCGTTTATCAATGATGCAATGCCGTTTTTCAGGTGTATATGGGTGCCTATATACATCGTGTGAGTCTGGGGAATTTCCGACAACCCGAGTGTTCAGGGGTCCATCGCGGCTAATTACTCGCGGGAATTAAAACCTCGTGTTGAGACGGGAAATCTATTTTTGTACTCATTTCTATAACCTGGTTGTCCTATCAGTTGATGAATTTTTTTTTTACGCATGCGTATATATAGTTGCTTACTTTGTTGAAATCTCGCATTACACAAAAATTATTCCTTTTGCTGATATCGATACGTCCCTCTTTGCCACTCTGGTATATATGGATAATAGGGTGGGTTGAACGCTACTGACAGTCGTAAATTCTTCCTCTCTTATAGAAAGAGAATATTTTCATTATCCGGAGATACACATTTTTTTTTCTTCTTTTTTTTCGTGGCATTCTCAATTTAGCAAGGAAAAAAAAACTATTAATTTTATTTCTATTCATTAATGAATATTGAAAGATTTTGAAAATAAAAAACTAAAAAATATATCAAGAAATGAGCGCATCAACAATAAAATCTATTGTAATAAAAATAAATAAATAAATAAGAAGAATTGATGGAATTTCAGGTTTGAAGATTTTCAATTATAGAGATACCCAGCGTGGTTTAAAAAAAAAAAAAAAAGCTAATTTGTTTGAAAATTCCACGCGGGTAGAACACCCCTAAAAAATGGAAAATCTATTAAAATCAATTTAAAAAATATTT
>MVJL01001292.1:0-14831 GCA_002156465.1 Macrocentrus cingulum | reverse complement strand
TTTTTTTTTTTTTGGGGGGGGGGGGGGATTTCTCTAGATATTTTTATTTTTTATTTTTTATTGAAGATGAAAGATTTATTTTACTAATGTGAGACGAAATATGCAATAAATTCTTCGTTTTTTCGGGTTTTTATGAATGTTTTACTCGATAATCTCCAATTCTAATCGCAAATTCGTGTAATTTAATGGAAAACCAAGCGATTTTTTTTACTGGACCTTTGTAATATCATAGAGGCTTTTCGTACGAATTCAACAGGTTATTGTACGGGACTAATTGAATTTACTTAGCTCGATCTTGCTCTCTTAAACCGCCTGAATAACCTCGGTGTCGATTACAATATGGATTACACAGCGTTGCAGGCAAATTGCAGCCCACTATGATGAGACCTAGGGGAATGTGTGTGTATATTCAGCTTACTTGAGATTACTCCACAGGCGTTTCAACCTATGAACCGTGAAATCCAATCCAATCCTCAAATTCCGGTGATTAATGTCAGGACCTCACCAAACACCTTATTCTAGATGACCAATTTACTATTTGCTTTGATTAACTAATTTTAGAGATTAATTTGACACCTTAGAGTTGTATTATTTATTTTTTTTTTTCGTTAGAACGAATATAAAATGACAGATAAAAATGATTTAGTGCAGGACACACTCGGCATTCCCCTGATGGCATAGAAAGAAGAGCCTCTCGTTATTGCCGGCAGATTTTATATGTCGGATTTATACGAACAAACTTTTTGCAAGCAAGTCCATTAAAACTTTTCAACTACTACTCTCAACACCGCGTAGTCACAGTTATAAAGGTCGAGTGCTCTATGAACAATTTAGATGAAAAGAAAAAAAAAAACAAGAAAAAATCACGAAACTTACTTATATACAAACACACACCAACTATTTCAGAGTTGCGAGGGGGGCAAAGAGAAAAGATAAAATGGGGGTTTGGTCAAAGGATTTTACACTATACGACGTTGTATAGTACTAGCTGTGTGTATTTTTCATGAAAATTAGCCCGCATCTTCTCTCTGAATTAATTTTCAAAAAGTTTTAGACGAAAAACCTCGCTTTTCTTTATATCTCAGATGTAAAAATTCATTTTTACAATTTAAAAATTATAAAAAGCCTTTTGAAAGAAACATAACAAAAAAAACTTTCAATTAAGGAAAATATATAACTAACAATTTTCATTTTCATTGAGTGCAAAAACGTGTACAGTTAATGGCATTATTTCCGCATGCCGAGATTTCTCAATATTTTAATGAGAAAATGTTTTTTTTTTTCTATTTAATTATATTTTTCTTAAAAATCATTGTTATAGGTTTTAATGATGCCACCTTTATAATGTAATAACAAAATTATGACGGTGTATGAATTCTATGATATTCAACCCAGAACACACTTGAATTTTTTGCTTGTCATTTTTTTTCCCCCTCGGCTTTCATCCGCTTCACGAAGTTTGCTCTTCGTTATATCTTGCCTGGTAAGAGGTTTTTCTCAATGTCGGCATTGACTCTGTGCACCAAGCAACTGAGTGTAGAAAAAAACTTAAATTTAATCATTGGTATCAGTTAATTGAGGACACTCAATTGTTGTAATGCAATAATATTACAGGATTAGTGTGTGTGTGTGTGTGTGTTTGAGAATTTTATCGTGACTCGAGACTTTTTTTCTTAGAATCAAGCTATATAGGGGTGGCCCGAAAAAACTATTTTTTTTCCGATCTCGTATCGAGAAAATATGGTTTATAATATTCTAAAAACCCTCTTAAATAATTAGCCCGATACATTTGCATTTTTTGAGGTCACTCACGAATTTTGAAATCCTCAAAAAAGGTCAAAAAGTGATTCTAGAAAAATTTCTATTATAGTAAATTTTTTTTCAATGTAATATAAATAAGTTCTACAAAATTTCATTTCAAAATATTAATTTTAAGAGTCACTTATGAATTTCAAAAAGTTTAAAATCATATTTTAATTATTTTCGCAGATTTTAAAAGAGAAAAGACAAAAATAGTCGATTTTTTGGGGCCACCGTGATATATATCTTGGAAAAAAATTCTTAGGGCAAATTTATATAAATGACTTAAAAATTAGCGTATTAATCGTTTATTATATCTTATGAATGATTATCAGTAAATAAATTTAACACGACATGAAAAAAAAATTTTTTTCAATCTAGGCTATTACCATTATATATCGCCACACTAATTTGATTTTTATCGACCATTTTTATTGTGCACGCGACGTAAAACAATGAAAAAGCTGCTTTAAATATGAGATTGAATGTAAGTTTTAAGCTAATAATCATTTTTCACTTGAGAAAACCATTTACAATTGCGCATAAACTAAATATATATATATGAAGTTGCAAACTAAAGTTGCGGTGCATAAAGTTTTATTAAATTATTCAAGAATGAATGTATTTAAATGAGAGATTTTTGAATGAGAGTTTTTTTACTTTTAATTTGTTTATGTAGTTTCTCTTCTCATTGAAAATGGATAAATGTAAATTTTTTTTTTTTTCAGCTTGAAAAATTAATTTTATGGGTAATCTAACTAAATATATGCATAACTAAATATATAACTAAATATATGCATATAAGTGTTATATTTAGTTCATAGAGGCTGCTAAAAACTCTAGACACACGCTAAGCTTTACATACTAATTGGTGAGATGACCCACTGAACTTTTTGTGGTTGGCTCTTGGAAAATGGAGATGGTCGTGCCGGTGGTGCGAGACAGCGCCCGGACACCAGTGTATTAACGCAATTTAAGTGATCGCACAGAGAGTAGCAAAAAATGCTGAACAAGCGTAAATTTGTTAAAAAGGGTCGAATATATAATTTCATATGGTAATGAAAAATCTGATGAAAGCTGATAAATTTTTTTTAATAAGTACTTTAATATAAAATTAATAATAAATATTTAATAAATATAAATTTTGTGATATTTAATGGCGAAAAAATCTTTTTTTTCGTCAAATTTTCAAATGGGTAATCGAAAAAAATGACGAAAACAGTGTAATCTACCACAGGGGTACCTACCCCTTGCAGATTCCACTATTTTATTCATTTTTTTTTTTTTTTTCCTGCCAATAACTCTCCAACTATTTGGAGATAATAAAAAATATTATAAAAATTGAATGATTGTAAATTTTATTTTCTATGAAAAATGTTAAATACATTTTTTTTTTATTTCACCCCATTTTTGAGGTATATTGAAAAATTAAAATTTCAAAAAAAAAAAACCAAGAGGTATGAAAAAAAATTAGTTGACATTTTTTGTAGATAATTGAATGCTTAATCATTTAGCTTTCATAATATTTTTCGATATTTTCCTTAATTATTGAGTTATTACGGAAAAATCAAAAAAATCACGAAAATCACTATAGGGTTATACCCCTTTTTGAAATATTCGAAAATAAAAAAAAAATTATTTCAATAAAACTTTTCAAAGCTTATTCTACACACAAAAATAAGATATTTTTCTAAAAATATTATTATTATAAATAAATTTTTCGATAAAATGCACCAAAAAAAAATTTTTTTTTCGAATTTATTTTTATTTTTCGTTTGTTTAGACTTCTTAAAAATGATTTAATAATAAAATTTCGAATGCTTAGCAATATAAGGACAATTGTCCTTGTCTATAAAGCCACGTAGCGTATACAGTAATTCCCTGAATTTCCTCATAACGGAAATACTCAATTCCAGTTTACTGTTTATGGATATTTGAGTAAAACAATAATTCCCGCAGTTCACCTACTCAATTTCTTAATTTAATGATACGTATATGGCATTGCATCCCTTAGAATAGTATTATTGCATCAGTTGAAACACCTACAATTGACGGGGCAGCACGTAAATCCAATTTTCATTATCAGAAATGGCAGCAATTGCGAAAGAAAACAATAAGATTTTATTAAACGACCTATAGTCAGTAACGGTAGTTTCATCCATAGAACACGATTTGGTCATTTTGACGTGTGCCAAATTCCAATGTTGCACCTGAACCCTTTGAATTTCCCCTAAGAAAACTCTATATAGGTGTATACATCCCTGGCAATTTCGTATAAAAATTTATATCAAATTCCGCATGCATATCAATGAATTCCACCATTATGCTTCACCAAATTCTCCGACAAATTGAAAAACCGTGATACTTCCTCCCGTGCATCGATAAATCGATTGACATCAGTGGATAAACCGTTTTTCGCCAATTACGTGCAAGATTACGGTCTATCCCGATGCGGAAATCCTCAGGGGACACTGCCAGGGTAGCTCGAATACCCGGTTAAAGGTGCTAGCGCATCCCGATAAGCCTGCGGCTCAAGCAAAAGAGGGCGAAAGCAACTCAATGGTTACTAGCCTCCGTGGGGCTGTCTATGACTACGCTAGAATATCAAAAAATTTATTTCTCACTAAATATCCATGATGCATTTATTTATTTTAACCATCTCAGTTCATCGAAAAAATTTATTTCCAAATTTTTACAACCTTAAAACTAAAAAATAAAACAATTGAATCATTTTTTTAAACTTGTATAAAAAATTGTGGGAATTAATGGAGAAATGGAATTAAAATTTTGTACAATCATGTACGAAATAGATGACATTGACTTGTGATCAAGTGACATCAGTTGAACACTATTGGCTGATTTTCAATTGTGATCTATTTATCGAAATGGGATTGCAGGCGGTCGCGCAGTCGTTTCCGTTTCCTAAATGGCAGTTGGTCTTTCCTTTGGCGATGGATTTCAGGAAAACTCGAATAGTTGAATTGGCTGTATGCCCGAATAATTTGTAGATTTAAAGTTACAACGAGATTAATGAAGGCTATTGATTGCATGTCAGTAAATATATATACGGTTTTGGGGTATGGTCGTGTGCCATTTGACAAAATCCATCTATTTCAATGAATTGTATTATCGCCAATTGATGGTTTATTTTATTTTAAACGACGATAAATCGCCAGAAAAGACGTTTATTTTAAATTTATCTTGTAATTTTTTTACCTGGATTTGCAACGATGGACGTATCGTATATGTATCTATATATAAAAAGGTCTTGACATGATGTTATTGATTTCCCTATAAAGTGTATTATTGCCTTTTGTTATCTATTCTTTCCGTGTACTTCATGTTCTTGAACTTTTTTTTTTTCTGGGAATATAACTTCTTGCTGACATATTTCTCTTTTTATTCAAATATATATTCGTTGATGAAAATCACGCGAATCACTGGATTTATATCTCGATACAGAATTTCATTTTGCGTTTTTATTCATTAAAATTATCAAAATAATTTATTTTACGTGTAAAAAATATTTTCTTTCATTTTAAAAACTTAAAATTTAATATCATTTTCTTATTGTGGAAAAAAACCATCATCTCGGATTATTCAAATTTAAGATTGACTCTTTTTTATCGGATGGACGAAAAAAAAAAAAAAAAATATCGGAAATTTAGAAAAATAGTTTTTGTAAATTTTAAGAAATATAGTCTTTTGAAATACTTAGAAATTTTATATTAAAATCTGAAAGTTTTAATTATTGAATTGAGATGAGATACATTTTTTATAATATTGTCATTAATTTTATGATGAATTTGTTGCTTGCCAAATTTTTTATGAAATTTGTGCGTGTTACTTAGATAGAGAAAAATATTTTTAGTCAGTGAATTCACTAATTCACATTAACTTAATCCACAGCGTTGAATTTGTCTGGCTATTCTCTGGCATTTTGTTGTTGTCTGGGGTCAGCCGTGCGCGATACATGCCTCGGCGAATCTTGGCCGGATTTTCCGCCATATAAAAAGACCAGCGAACCAGTTCAATTGTAATTTCTTAAACAAACAGCGCAATTCTTGAGGACTTTTCAAGCAGAATATGAGCAATTGTTCCAATTAAGCGTAAACTGCGTAGATGTGTTTTGTCAAGCGATCATTTACCTTTGTCTCTGGTAAACAAATTGGGAAAATGCGTATACGGTAATTAAACAGCTTGAGAAAAGCAGAAAAATCGTCTGTTTGTTCGAAGAGCACATTATTCTGCCTTGAGCTTGGTAAATTTCAATACCCCGGCATTTGACTATTGACATGAATAGCAAAGGAATCGATATGAACAAAAAAAAGCTCGTATATGAGGTCTCGAATTGGCAAAAGGCCGCAGCAAAGAGAGGTAGAGGCGCTCGTTGAGTTGAATTTACCAAAGAATCGTTTCAATAAAGCGATCACGCATTGGCGTGTCTTTTGGCTGATGCCGCGATGGTAAATTGAAAAAGAAATCCCAAGTAAAATCTTTGGAATTGTTATATATTTGAACGAAGCCCCACGCACACACACTGTAAATGCAACTTTCCGCCAACTTGGGCCTGCATTTTTGTTACTGACAACCGAAGAATGTCAAGTGCCGACATTTCACAACCCTCTTGAATTTTAAATGATGTTTACAGGAAACTTGAGAATAAGAAATTTCCTTTTTGAACATCAGAGGTAAAGCTTTTTCAACACTGTCATACAGAATCATACGTTTCTTATTATTTTATATAAAAAAATCGAATTTATTTCATTACGTTCCTTTAGATTAAGTTTATTAGAAGAAAGGGGGTAAAAATTTATAGATGGTAATTAAAGATGAATGAAATATCTGCAAGAAATTTTCGTTAGTTAATTAGTAACACTTGTTAGCCTGATAAATTGAAATGACGTTTTGGTGCGCACGTGAATTTCCGATATATGTGAAGCCATACCGAGAGAATATGTGGCACTTTCACATTTCGACAATTGACCGTGTGTTAGACCTGTGAAACTCGAGGTATAGCGTGTCGTTGGCACATTAATTTTCGTCGTGGGTATACATATAGCCCCGAACGTGCATACACGTTATTAAAAGTGTGAAATCAATAATAATTGTGTTCGCACTATAAAACTCGGACTTGCATCGTGGCCCTTTTTCAGCGACAATGCAATCATATGATAAAATTTTACATAATTATAAGGGTAAGCTTGGCGTAACGATATATAGGGTTGGGTGAATTGAAAAGAAAAAAAACTGTAAACGATGAGGGAACATGAAAAAGGCGTAATTTGTTGTTAATCCTTTTACTAAAAATGTATTAAGATCATAATATATCTAATATTTGGGGGAAAAAATGGAAAATTAAACGGATTATGCACAAAAAAACACATGATTTTTATCAATGAAAATTTTTCTACCCGGTTTTAAAGAATTTGATATATTTTTAATTTGATAAATTAGTCGAAAAAAATTGTAATGCAGATTTATTATTGATTTAATGGAATTAAAATTGCATTGGGTATTATCCTGGTTGAGATTAAGTCGGAAAACTAATTATTATTAAATATATTGAAGCTTGGGTATTATTTAGAGATTAGCACATAGTATTTTGGTAGAACAACAGGCGAAGGAAATGATGAGGGTGTTGACGAAGGTGCATGATGAAAGCAAAACTGCTTTTATCACGTTTTCACAATTTATACATTTATCACTGTCACACACATTCAACCAAATTAAAGCAATTAAATTCCAAAGGAAAAAATACGAGCGTAATTGAAGTGCACTGAGCGACGAAAAAACTCACATATTGCGGGCTGTTAACTGCATTTAAAAAGTCTTTTTCTCTCATTGACAGTTTTAACAGACTGAAATTTTAGTCTGCCCTCTGATATAATTGGCGAGGAAAAAAAATCTGTAAAATCTTTAGAAATATATTTAAATTTTGATTGATAAATTTTTAGGTGCTGTGGATTAGGCAGCACTGTTTCGAGAAAACGATGAAGATGATGAATGCGCGATATGTGTTTATATTTCATATGCATAACAGAGACGTAGCCATGCGTACGAGCGTGATAAAAGCGCTTAATGTGACAATGAAAATCTATTGGCAGTCGCGTCACGTAGTCCCCCCTGAAACTGACACTACAAACAAAACTCAGTGACACAGGTGGAAAAGCGCTTTACCGTGAACTTGCACGCTTGCTGTATATTCAACATATGCAGATATACACCGTATATATATTTCGCGTTTTCAAATGCGTATAGCTCGGTTAAATCTACTATACCAACAGGTCTTTTTCGCTCAATTTTATGCTTCTCAGTTCACAAGTCACGAAACTATTTTACTACTAGTTTTTTTTTGTATTACCACTATTTCAAAAGATTAAATATAAATTATATCATACTTGAAAATTTATACAGGGTGTTTTTTAAAAGGCACACTCGGAATGCACGGTTCTATGTAAAATGCGATTTTAAGTGGAAAGTTGTGGGGGGCGATTTTTTTTTTTTTGGACAAGTAGATTTTGAAATATTTAGGATTTGATGCGACAAATCAGCGTATCCACCTTTTTACTTGAATAGAGTAAATGAAAAAAGGGATGAAAATAAATTTTTAACAAAGCTATTCATTTAGAACTGCATTTTAATCAAGTTTGAGCGGAATTTTCGAAAGGACTTTGAGCAAGAGCTGCTTAGGCCTCATAAAAAAGACTCCTATAAGATTTTTGGATAGGCTAGTCCAAAAAACTCACATTTTGACTATTTTTGCAGATTTCCAAAATCGTAAACGACTTTATAAAAAAAGTTTGTATCGAGCTAAATTTTTTAAAAGCCTTTTAAAACACGATAGACCGTGATTTTTTGATTTGAGACAAGAAAAATGAAAATAGTCGGTTTTTTTTTAGCCACCCCACTCTTAGGGAACGACTTCCTAGAGAATTTTTAGAAGGACTTCAAGAAGGACTTTCAAAAAGATATTGATGTGAACATAGAGGGCGACTTCTAGAAGGATATTGATAAGAATATAGTAAGAAAGACTTCCAGAATGGCTAAAAAAGGACTTTCAAAAGGACCTTAAAGAGAATTTAAAAATTTTTTTAGTATCCCTCTTCAATATTCTGATTGAAATGCTCTTGGAAGTCTTCGTTGTAATCCTTCAGCTCGCATCATGCTCAGTTTGTTCTTAAAAACCGAACTCAAAAGTCCTTATATCAATACAGTCCTACATGAATGCTCTCATCTGACTTTTGATATAAGATTCAATTCGTTCTGTGCCCTTTTTTGTTTTTTTCACTTACACTCCGTTTATATAGAGAGGTGAGTCTAAAAATAAATGATCATTGGTCACATTGAAACTCGAATAGCCCCAAAATCCACTGGTCCAAAAAAAAAACGTTCCTATACTCAAATGTGAATGCGTCTTTTTCGACACATTCTGTATTACAATTAATAATATAATCCTATCCGTTAAAAAAAAAAAAATACAAAATTTGATCTGACGTTTCTTCAAAAATTTGGATATGATTAAACTAAATTTTTTTCAAGTGGTTTTATGAGTTTTCTGACTGTAATAAATGGTTTATTTATTTAAAGTATGTTGAAATGTATGAAATTTATTGATTTTGTAAACATTATAAATTCCGTGAAATATAGTTTGTTAAATATATCCCAAAAGGACGAGCTGAAATGAAAAGTCTGTGTATTTAGAAGCATTGAAAAATGTGGGTCAAAGCCTGTGTGTTTTAAAAGGAGCTGAGCCACAGTGGATTATAACTGGCAGTAAGGCAAGGCAATATTTCGATGCAAAAGCGGTTGCCCTAAATGTCAGTATAGCTTAGCTCGATGAGTGCTGCTGCTGCTGCTGTGTGCCTTTTCTCTGTATAGCCCTTATCCTCTGCTCTGACTTTTACACATGTAGGTCAGAATTTATGTGAAATTCGCCACCCCGATGCTGTTTAATATCTGCACGCCATTACATGTTCTCCAGCTTCAGCTTCCTGCTTAATGCATTTTCACTCTTACCCACACACAAATTTATGAACTTTCTTCTAGCCTCTTTGCACTTACCTCCATGGCCGTGCGGTATATTCACGGCAATGCGAGGAGCGGTCGTGCGATTTTTTTTTTGGAGCCTTGTACAGATATACGCCGGGGAATAGAGAGAAAATGGGCATGAAACTAAAAAAGTACAATTCAACCACTCAACGTGAAAGATGTGTAAGCTTTTTCTTGATAGCATTGATTTTTTAAAAACTTTTAAAACCTAGATTTTGAATGGTAATTTTATAAAATATATCCACACGATGTTTATTGTTGTGGAATATATATAGCTTTCTCATATTTTGCTATTTTTTTTTCTCCCAACTAAACACATAAGCCCTCAACAATTTATGAGATGATATTTCGTTTAAAACCCTGCGTATGTGCAGCTCATATAGTTGCTACGTTACGTATACAATTTGCAGTTGCGAAAAAGCTGATTCTGCAACGTGACTCGGTTTATTTTTTTTTCTTTCTTGATAAATGCATGTATTTTATATAAATACACATAGGGTACTAAAATTATTACTGCTATATGTATTAAGTAATTAAAAGTTTTGGGAAAACACAAATTTTTCTTATTAGAGTTGATTAAATTTGACTGCACTTTTTTTGACTAAGATTTTAAGGATAAGAAGGTGAATTAGACAATTTTTGCTAAGAACCTTTTTTGTAGATAATGAAATTTTCTATAAAAATAGTCTCTTGAGAAAAATTTATATTTTCAGTAGTTTTAAAGATATTTTGATTTTAGGTTGCAAATTTTCAGATATAGATATGCGAAATGTTGAATTTGATGGTTTAAGTAAAAGTTTTGATGTTGAGATGGATATAACGATTTAATGAATATTTATTACTGATAAAACTTGAAAATTATAGTCAATGCTTCAAGTATATAAAAGTTTACAGTATAGTTATAATGTGCTTAAGAAAAACAGCGCGCTCTTTTGATATTGTAGATAAGTTTGAAACAAGTAATTAATTAACATCAAAGATAGGAGGCAAGATATAGGCTATTATTTGTGCGCACGAGATAGCTAGTGAAATTAAATAAAGCAACTGTCGGATTTATTATCAATATTTTTACGAGTTAAATATTAATTTACAAATGCATCCTCGGCATAATTTTACTTAATAATTAAATAGCAAGCTGTATATAAAGTTTGGCGTAGGTCCTGGGGAAATTGCAAATTCCACAACTCCAACTTTTGCTCTGATTAATGACACGCTTTTCATCCTTACTTATCAATCATTGTCACTAATTCGTTTATATATATCTATGTCGTTGTGAATAACTTGGCTCTCGTGCACAGACTATTTGCAAGAAGATGCAAGTTTATACGTATGACTTTGAAGACTTTGCTGCATATACCAGTACTTTAGAGCGAAACCATACACCGTATTCCCCACAAACTTGAGAGATAGGCCAAAGTCGTTATCCACTTTGACTTTATATAAATATATGTTGATTAAATTCATTAGTCGAAAGAGCTGTTGCCCAGATTTTCAATTTCTCAAAATCTCATGAATTAAATCACATCACTTTTGAGATGATTTCTCAAATAATCAATAGAATAATTTTTTAACTAATAAAAAATCGATACAATTACATAATTTACAATTAAGTAAAAACAATAGAGGGTAAATGTTTCAATTAATGACCGGTTAAGGAAAATTTCGCGAAAAATAACTGCTATTTAAATCATTTTTCGTGTTTAATCTTTAATGAGCACATAATTATATCATTTCAACGTTATATTTTCGATTAATAACTTTTTTAACAATTAAAATATAGCAATAACATGAAAATCTAAAGAAATGCCGCATAAGTAAAAAAACACCATTAATAAACTGTGCCGAGAAATAAGTTAAGAGTTTTTAGGTATTAAAATTAATTCCCGATTTTTACAACTATTTATTCGCCTGTACGATGATACACGTGTCTTTCGTAACAAAATTTGCAACCAGTATTTTTTTTATTATCTAAAAGAACGGTATTTTATTCTGTCAATTCAAGTGTCAGTAGTTATTAGTCCCAGGTCAGAAACTGGCACAAAAATGTGAAATATAAAATGAAATTATTGAAAATTCAATGTTGAGTTTGGAGTAGAATAAAACTAGAAAAAACATATTCGAATATAAAAATAAACTCGTCCATAAAAAAAAATATTGTAAATTTTATATATATACTTTTGGATGAAAATTTGTATTCCACTCGCCGCGAGAAATTGGTCAGTAATAAAAAATACTGCACCTGGCATCAGAATCACCAGAGGGCTGTATTTTCCAAACAGCTTTGCTGATAAGAGTGTAATGAAAAACAACCCCTACAGATGAAGAGGAATACGCTTACATGGTCCGAAGGTTTTATTGATTTTAGGTGAGCGCAACTGATGTGTTACAAAATGCGAAAAAAACATCCAATTCCATCAGTGAAGCTGTGATAGATATTTCAGCCCGTCAAAAACTCAGCTATACAACGTGCGTAAAAATTTTCAACAATTTTTAAAAGTCAAATAAAACATTCCACGATGTTTATACAATGTGTAAACAAAAAATACTCGAGTTTTCTATGTAGAAAAAGGGTCGAGTTTGCAGATTACAGGGCTTCGAGTGAGCATTCTCTATCAGCTCTAATACGGCAACATGACACGGCGTCTACACGCCAATGTCAATCTAGCTCGCGGTTGGGATTTATGGTGAAAACGACGATGCATTACGTAAATTGTGAACAATGCGAACGATAGAGAACGTCGTTACGTCACACGCGGACCCTTCCACTCGTATATATCGTTTCAGATGTCACATGAATTGCAAACGAAATTATACGAGCGTTTGCTAAAGCCAGCGTCAACGAAAAAGAGATAGTGAAGGATTACATCAGTTGTTTGAAATTTTAGAATTGATCAAATTTCTGAAATTTCACGGTATTCGTGTATTTCAATCACATGTGATTACACTAGATTCTACAATTTTTTATTTTTCTTAAAAGACGAAAATATAATTAATCATTTATTGCATTTTAAAATTAGGGATTATTAAACATTGAAAGGAATTTATATTTGATAATCAATATTAGAGCTATTTTAGTATTATTTCCCAATTTATGTTTTAATCTATAAAAGTTTGATTACATATTTTAATCTAGCCCTTGAATATCAAATGGCTTGAAGCGCAGATTTTCATTGCATGAAACGTGATAAATTTATTCAAAACTGAAATTGGATTATATTCAATGTTATAGAGATATTATAATTGCAGAGTTCAATAAACAAAATTTAATTTCGTATATCATACAATAATTAAATCGAGTTATTTATGAAATTGCAATTAATTATGAAAAATTTTTTTTTTTTTTTTTTGACGTAGGAAAATTTGTAAAACTTATATATAATCATGAATTTGTAAAATAATACAATATGAATCACACGAGTTTACAATTTCCAATTATTCGCAGGTGCCAATTAAGAAAAACTAATTAGACTGAGAGTACGTTTTCCCATTCAGTGTGGATAATCCTAACGCAAGCGTACCGCGAAATTTAATCTGGCCATTATCATATTATCTCGAGGCGACTAATCGTTTAGCGGGTAAATTTGCACGTCGATATCGTTGCGGTTTAAATCCTATAGTGCGCGCGCGCTTTCTATACGAATATATTCATAAATAATTAGAATTTATGAATTAATAGGAAATTTTGTATTATGCATAAAGTTATAATATTCGTCCTGCGGTCAAAATTTATACCTAAGCTTGTTAAGCATTCTGAATTTGTTGCATTACAATGATGTTTCTATATGTACAATGTATATATAGGTTTATTTCGTGAAACTTGGTGCAAATATCCAATTCGAGTGGAATTTGCAGGAAAATTGTAGCCACGTCGAGTTCGAAACATCTATAAGTTTTGTCGGTTCAAGCAATAATTAGGTATATATCTTTGTTGATGTATATTTGATGAGCTTGTATGCATATAACCCCACGAGAAAAAGCACAGAATATTTTATTTTTATATTTAAATTGGGGTTAACTCTAGCAGTTTTTAACTAGGAACCAATTAATGACCACTAGCACTTGAATTGACAGAATAGAATACGGTTCAATTTTTTGACAGCGTGCAAGTTTGTCACGAGCCAGGACTACATTCGTAGGACGAGTTTGGGGGTGTTCAACCAGCGTGGAATTTTGATAATTTATTAATTACATAAATAAATAGTTGAAAATGATTGGAGGACGTTTCTACACACTGTAGAAAAACAAATCCGGTGGAGAATATTTTTTATATTGATTTAAATGAATTTTCGATTTTTTAGGGGTGTTCAACCCGCGTAGAATTAATTTCTTCGCGTTATTGCCTGTGCGTGAATCTATCCGATGAATCTACTGACTTTTTCGTATCAAGAAGTTCAAAATACATCGAATGGCATAAGTAGGACTAATTTTCGTTCTATTCTCGGTCAGTTAGGGGTGTTCCACCCGCGTGGAATTTTAATTATTTATTAATTATGTGAATAAATACCTAAAAACGATTGGAGGGTGTTTCTACACACTGTGGAAACACGAATCCGGTGGCAAATATTTTTTATATTGATTTTAATAGGTTTTCGATTTTTATGACGTTTCTACACACTGTAGAAACACGAATCCGGTGGCAAATATTTTTTATATTGATTTCAATAGATCTTCCCATTTTTTAGGGGTGTTCTACCCGCCGTAGAATTGAATAAATTTTTAATTATGTGATCCGATGAATCTACTGACTTTTTCGTATCAAGAAAATCAAAATACATCGAATGGCATAAGTAGGTTCAATTTTCGTTCTATTCTCGGTCAGTTAGGGGTGTTCCACCCGGCGTAGAATTGAATAATTTCTTAATTATGTGAATAAATCTTCAAAAACCATTGGAGGACGTTTCTACACACTGTAGAAACACGAATCCGGTGGAGAATATTTTTTATATTGATTTTAATAGGTTTTCGATTTTTAGGGGTGT
>MVJL01001284.1:0-32307 GCA_002156465.1 Macrocentrus cingulum | reverse complement strand
GGTATTCTACTGGGGCCTCGTCCACATCCAAATCATCGTCATATAAACGTAGTGTTCCATTGAGTAAATTCTCATGATTGTCGAAATCGAAGACAGGCAAGCATATGGGCCGAACAAATCCGCTCCTAACAACTACACAAACATATGAAAAATACAGTTGAATACAATTTTGTTAAATTTTTGCAGTTACACGATAAAATATGAGCGTACAATATTTTTTTTTTTCGTTAATTTTCCGATAACTCTGTAAATAAGCGAAATAACAAAAAATATTATTAGAGTAAAATGATAGAAAATTTAATTGTCTAAAAAAAATGTAGAATAGATTTTTGTGATATTTTTCTTGGTCTTCGAGATATTTTGAAAAAATCGTATTTAATTGTCTAAAAAAAATGTAGAATAGATTTTTGTGATATTTTTCTTGGTCTTCGAGATATTTTGAAAAAATCGTATTATCTCAAAAAGTTAGACATATAAAAACTCTCAGCTTCAAAACTTGCTGCTTTTGGCATAAACAAACCTTTGAAATCTACCTTCAATGCGTGAATCTGAATAAAACTTACCGTCCCAAGGGATTGCCCTTTCCAATCTCACAGTTCCAATGTCATTGAATACTTTCTGATCATCATACTTCGGATGAATAGCAACATCGCGAATGTAATAATAGATCGCATGTGGGTGAATCTGGGAAACGTTATCTCCGTCGAATCCTCGCAGTCGAACCATATTAATTGGATGATGCATACCAAAAATGCATCTTGCTGCAGTGAGCACATGTAATCCACTAATCAAGGTTCCACTGCATACAAACGCGATTTCACCTGTTGTAGGTGATTCATAAACTATATCTACCATCCACGTCCATTGACCTGCAAATCAGAGTGTTACAATGACTACAGGGAATTTTTACAGTTTGCTAAATACATACTCATGACGTCCATTTGCGTGTCAGCTTTGACTGTTGGTACTTGGGTACCACAAAATGGTGGCGACAGCGGTCCATTGGGCCATGCCGGAGGTGGCGTCATTTGCCGGGCAACTGTGTCGTTGGGGCAGCAGAATTTTTTTGGCTCCTTATCGTTGTCATTCCACTCGCATGCTAATTGATTGAGATAAAATCTAGTGGCATCAGCGCCATAGTAATTTTGCAGATATCGAAGCTCATTGCAGTCTTGCAGAGTCATACAGCTGCTTGGTACTTCGGTCTTACTGCCGTCTTGGCAAACATCAGCTGGAATAGAAAAATAATCTGGGTTTAGTTGTGCCCCAATTTGGAAGGTTATACCCGATTTTTTTTTCTTATTTTCACAGTGTTTTCCCACGGAAATCTCGAGGTTGTCGATTTCTTCTTTAGTTTTTCGGTGATAACTCGGTAAATAAGGGAGATAGGAAAAAATATTATTGAAGTTGAATGATAGGGGGTTTAATTTCCTACAAAAAATGTCAAATAAAATTTTTTGTATTTATTATAATTTTTGAGATATTGGTAGTTTTTATTTTTCAAAATATCTTGGAAATTAATTGAAATATCGGAGGAATTTATTCGACGTTTTTTATAGGGAGGATTTAATTGAAAATGGTAGAGATTGTTTAATTGTTTGAATTTATTGGTTTTGTTTATTTACCGTGTGAGTGATTGACCAGGGAGAGAAGAAATGGCCAGAGAAGACTTGGAAGGTAATTTGATGGTCTAGACATTGCCTGTAATCAGGGAAATCAGGTTTTAAGGTATCCAACTAAGATTAATTAAAAAAAAAAATATTTTTATTAGCTTTTCAAAGGGGTACAACTCTGCCATTTGGCATTTATTGTGATTTTTGGTGATAACTCAGCAATTAAGCGATATAATGCTAGTCAAATGATAGGAGACAAAATTTTCTACAAAAAATATCAAGTAAAATTTTTTTTCTATTTCTCTTAGTTTTTAAAAAATTTTTAATTTTTTAAAATTCATATTTTTCAAATATCTCGAAAACTAAGAGAAATATCAAAAAATTTTATTCTACATTTTTTATAGAAAAATTAATTCCCAATAACTTATGTTTCTTAATATTTTTCTGTATCTTGCTTAGTTACAGAAATATCGGCGAAAAACCAAAAAAAAATACGAACAATTTATAACGATTTGTGACAGCAATACTTCTCTTTCTAAACTCGATAGTAATGTGACATTTAGTCCGAAAAACATTATATACTATAGACAGACTATTGTCATAAAATAAATATTGCATATCTACATCCTACTGTGTTTGGAAATACGATAAAAATGCGCTGAAGCGTATGATACAAAGTTGCTATCAATATAACTATATCCGTCAATCTTTATTTAATGCTAATTTTCCCACAATAATATTGATTTTCTCATAAAATTATCAAAAACTAGGTGATAGACTATTTACAAATATTTAAATTTCATTTACTCAACCGAAAAATAACCCACATATCACTTGCTTAAACACAAAAGAGACACTATACAGAATTTGAAGTTCTTATGTGCGCATTTTTTAATGTAAATTATTATAAGGAGGCACTATATTAGACTTTTTCTTTATGTCACATTTGGTTTTGCTAAAAGTCGTTGCGTCTCTCCACGCGATATCTCGGTAACTACTTATGCTACAACAACCGCAAGGTAGTCATTTTTTAGAGAATTTAATTATCTTTCAATTTGTTAATAACCATTTTTCTCGGATTTCGCTTAGTTCCGACGGTACAAGCGAAAAACCATGAGTACTGAGACGAAATTTTCCATTTTGAAGGGTGTGACTTTAATTAGTGGAAAAAAAATTTTTTTTTGCTTTCTCAACCTTTTAAATATTATAAACATTTGTTCAAACGATTAATCAAGCCGTTAAATATTTAATTTGTTGAATAAACAAATAAAATCATGACATAAAATACACTTAAAAATAAAAATTTTTGATTCCACGAGATTTTTAACTAAAAAAATCCGAAATTAATTTGAATATTATTTAAAAATTACAAATTAACGTTAATAATATTAAACAGAACAAAAAAATATATTAAATCGTGAAAAAAACCCAATTTTTTCGGTTTTTGATCGTTTTTCGCGGTTTTTTGACTTTTTTTTTTTAAACAAGTCAAAAAATTTAACTGATGCACGGATCAGATATGCATACATACATAGACAAACTTTTAGGTAATCAAATAATCTTCAAAATAGGCCATTAATAATCGCTGTAACCCGAATATTTCCAAAGATATCGAGTGGAGAGACGTTCTGTCTCGCCGCGCGATATCTCGGTAACTACTTGAGCTACAACAACTTTAGGGTGGTCATTTTGTAGGGAATTTAATTACCTTCCAACTTGCTAACCAGCATTTTTCCCGAATTTCGCTTGGTTCAACCGGTACAATCAAAAAACGTCCGCTCTGTGACAAAATTTTCCATTTTGACGATTACTACTAGGTTTAAACTTGAAATAATCAATAATAAATATTGATATGTTGATTTTTTATGTTTTAAAAGTCAAAAATACTAGAATAAATATTTTTTCCAGGCACATCTGAATCTGGTAAAGAAGGGATATCAAGTTCCAAGGAATGGGACTATCCAAGTAACGCTTTTAAATCCTCTGGGAACTGTTGTAAAGATGTTTGTCGTGTTATACTTCCAAGGAATGGGACTATCCAAGTAACGCTTTTAAATCCTCTGGGAACTGTTGTAAAGATGTTTGTCGTGTTATACGACTTATCGGACATGCCACCGTAAAAAAACTAAAGAAGAAATGAAAAAGTACCGTTTATTTATCTCTCTTTGGGACATTTTCGAGGGAAATAATGACTTAAATATTTGTTAGATCATTTGTGAACAGTCCCCATCTAATCCAGTCTAATTGGTTTCTTACGCCTGTACAAATTCCCGCCCATTCAGTATTTTCATTAGCCTCTCGTGGATCTTCCACGTGAATACCGAGAATGTAGTATGTGCCATTGGTATGTGCTGTAATCGAGTTTACCACAGGTGCACCATATATTTGCTGTAATCAAATTAATTAGTATTATTAAATATTAGAAAAAATTCACTAAAATTTAATTTATAAATATTTAGTAATTAAATTATTCAAATTGATGAAAAAAGAAATTTGTATAGGTACCGCGGGATGCGGATGTTCTTTGGCTGAGCGTGATATAATGACAATCAGAGAACGACTTCTTGTCATATCAAATAGTATATCATGGAAACGGTATTCTACTGGGGCCTCGTCCACATCCAAATCATCGTCATATAAACGTAGTGTTCCATTGAGTAAATTCTCATGATTGTCGAAATCGAGGACAGGCAAGCATATGGGCCGAACAAATCCGCTCCTAACAACTACAAAAACATATGAAAAATACAGTTGAATACAATTTTGTTAAATTTTTCGCAGTTACACGATAAAATATCGGGTTACAAATCATGCTGAACGAGCGTACAATATTTTTTTTTTTCGTTAATTTTCCGATAACTCTGTAAATAAGCGAAATAACAAAAAATATTATTGGAGTAAAATGATAGAGAATTTAATTGTCTAAAAAAAATGTAGAATAGATTTTTGTGATATTTTTCTTGGTCTTCGAGATATTTTGGAAAATCGAAATTTTGAAAAAAAATCGTAATATCTTCGATGCGTGAATCTGAATAAAACTTACCGTCCCAAGGAATTTCAGTTGCCAATTTCAGAATTGCAATATCATTGAAAGCTTTTTGACTATTATACTCTGAATTAACAGCAGCGCCACGAGTGTAATGATAGACCGGATATGGGTTGATTTGGGAGACGTTATCTCTGCCGAATCCACGTAGTCGAACCCGATTAATTGGATAACGCATACCCATAATGCATTTCGCCGCAGTGAGCACGTGTAATCCACTAATCAAGGTTCCACTGCATACAAACGTGATTTCACCTGTTGTATATGATTGAAAAACAATATCTACCATCCACGTAGTGAGCACGTGTAATCCACTAATCAAGGTTCCACTGCATACAAACGTGATTTCACCTGTTGTATATGATTGAAAAACAATATCTACCATCCACGACCATTGACCTGCAAATCAGAGTGTTACAATGACTACAGGGAATTTTTACAGTTCGCTAAATACATACTCATGACGTCCATTTGCGTGTCAGCTTTGACTGTTGGCACTTGGGTACCACAAAATGGTGGCGACAGCGGTCCATTGGGCCATGCCGGAGGTGGCGTCATTTGCCGGGCAACTGTGTCGTTGGGGCAGCAGAATTTTTTTGGCTCCGTATCGTTGTCATTCCACTCGCATGCTAATTGATTGAGATAAAATCTAGTGGCATTAGCGCCATAGTGATTTTGCAGATATCGAAGCTCATTGCAGTCTTGCAGAGCCATACAGCTGCTTGGTACTTCGGTCTTACTGCCGTCTTGGCAAACATCAGCTGGAATAGAAAAATAATCTGGGTTTAGTTGTGCCCCAATTTGGAAGGTTATACCCGATTTTTGTTTCTTATTTTCACAGTGTTTTCCCACGGAAATCTCGAGGTTGTCGATTTCTTCTTTGGTTTTTCGGTGATAACTCGGTAAATAAGGGAGATAGGAAAAAACATTATTGAAGTTGAATGATAGGGGATTTAATTTACTACAAAAAATGTTAAATAAAATTTTTTGTATTTATTATAATTTTTGAGATATTGGTAGTTTTTATTTTTCAAAATATCTCGGAAATTATTTGAAATATCGGAGGAATTTATTCGACGTTTTTTGTAGGGAGGATTTAATTGAAAATGGTCGAGATTAATTGTTGGAATTTATTGGTTTTGTTTATTTACCGTGTGGGTGATGGACCAGGGAGAGAAGAAATAGCCAGAGAAGATGTGGCAGGTAATTTGATGGTCTAGACATTATCTGTAATTAGAAAAATCAAATTTTAAAACATTGAATTGAGATTAAATAAAAAAAAATTTTTATCAACTTCTATTTGGCATTTTTTGTGTGTTTTTCTGGTTTTTTCATGATAACTCGGCAACTAAGCGAGATAAAAAAAAATATTATTTAATGTCAAATGATTGTGAAATAAATTTTTTTCGTAAATCGTCTCATTTCGTTCGCCTTTGTATATGTTTAGGGTGTGAAGTTTTCACATATATACGCTTATACAATGAGCCACATGGCTCATTTTGTCGCCGGCATTACCGCCTTGACCTCGTCAGGGCGTACAATTGTATTTCACGCCCTCTGAGGCTGTAAATTGCCAGTGAGCAAAAGATAAACTACATCAGGCTACCGAAATGCTACTTCCATATCCCTCTCAAATGTGCCAGAAAAGATCGTTTGAACTGTCGAGGCCGCGACACGGAGCTCTTTGTCGGCTACTACTTTCAAAAATCGAAAAATTCCTCATACCCTTCAAGTACACACCTATTTTTCTCGACATCTCCTACACTCTGGGTCAATTTGACCCTTTTACTTTAGCGAATTGCGTAAAACTCTACAACTACTACAACCAATTGGTTTGAAAAAATTCCAAGATATACTTAAAATTGTGTTTAAATAGTTTATCAATATTAAAGAGGTTATTTAAATCTTCAACACAACAACAAAAAAAAAATTCACGATGAAAATATTGATTAAAGCAATCGAATTTTACCAAAAAATTGCAATTTTTTTTAGATTTCTAACATTTCTTTCACGATGAAAATATTGATTAAAGCAATCGAATTTTACCAAAAAATTGCAATTTTTTTTAGATTTCTAACATTTCTTGCTGAAAATTTACGTGAGTTCTCTCGAAATACATTTAATAAATAAAAAAATTAGATTTCTAACATTTCTTGCTGAAAATTTACGTGAGTTCTCTCGAAATACATTTAATAAATAAAAAAATTAGTCATCTAATTAATCTCAATCGTGAGTATTTATTTTACGTGTTAATAGTCGCGATTTTTACGGCGTTAAAAATCACCTGTGACTTCAATCTTTTGTCAAACAAATCTATCTCAATCGTGAGTATTTATTTTACGTGTTAATAGTCGCGATTTTTACGGCGTTAAAAATCACCTGTGACTTCAATCTTTTGTCAAACAAATCTGATAACGCATCACGCGATACAACAATTGTCGAAATTTACAGTCAATAGTTTAAATTATCTCCGCCAATCAATAGTCTTATTTTTTGTCAAACAAATCTGATAACGCATCACGCGATACAACAATTGTCGAAATTTACAGTCAATAGTTTAAATTATCTCCGCCAATCAATAGTCTTATCGTTTTTCTCAAATGGTTGAGTGTTATACATTCGATCAAAGTCAGTGTATGGGTCCAGATGACCCAGTGTGTACTCGAAGGGTTAATTACTTACCGAGTTATTTTGTTCTGCTGCACTCGGAAATTACATTCGATCAAAGTCAGTGTATGGGTCCAGATGACCCAGTGTGTACTCGAAGGGTTAATTACTTACCGAGTTATTTTGTTCTGCTGCACTCGGAAAGACCAAGCTAATTTTTGCTCAGGAAAATTTTAAATAAAAATGATGACACAGGTAGGTTAACTTTATTCAATTGCTTCACGTACTGTTTATATGCATAGATTAACTGTCGAAGGCCCTGAATGAGCCCATATTGTTCGTCTTTTGGCCAAAAGTCAGGTCAGGCCATAGGAAAACCCTGAAAAAAATGGGGAGCGGGTGTGTGCTCGAGTGAGCAATAACCCTTGTGGCCACTAATTGTTTAAGGTAGTTCTAGCAAAAGTCGGTTTTGCCAAATGAAAGTCGTCTTGAGCTTGTTCTTGCTTATTCTCAGACCTTTTTCTTCGCTCGCAAGGCTCGATATCCATATTTTTCACCTTTATTTCGCTTTTTCTTTGCATTTGTCCAATTTTTTTATTCATACATTCACCCGTTGAAGCTATATACTGCCCTATACGTTTTCCCGGAATTCAAAATACATCAGATAATCGAATTTAGTAGAAAGCAATATTATCCGAGGTCGGTAAAACAGGCATTTTTTCGACTCTCAAAATCTCAAAATATAACGATTGTTTCAGTTGATTTAAACAATTAATCAACGCTTAAATAATAAAAAAAAAGATATTTGTAATATTACCTATATATGAGCAACGCAATTGATAAATTTTCAAAAAAATCAAATTTCAATGTGCGCATGTGCTTTCCTGACTAATCTTCTGCCGAATAAATGTCTTGACAACATGGCGCTCTCCATGTTTTTGTCATCTCTTTTATAAGGAAAGGATCCGTCGCAATAATAAAGAAAATTTACAATAACTAACTAAAAAACTGTATTAATTGTGCATTTAATATTTCAAAATAACCGTGTGTTTATCAAACCAGCATCATACGAAGGAAAATGTCGAAAATAGAAGAAGGCAATGCGCATATTCGTGCAGCCGAAAAAAGGTATTGAACGAATTTTATACGAAAATATAGTAAAAACCTCAATAACTAATATCCATTTATGTTAATTTTATCTTTAGTTTAAAAACATCATTACTAAAATGGCGTCCGGACTATGAAGTGGCAGCTGATGAGTACACCCAGGCAGGTAAAACCTAAATTTCTCCATAAAAAAATAAAGATATTTAAAATTAATAAACTGACCTAAATATGGCTTTTATAGCCACATGCTTTCGAGTGGCTAAATCATGGAAACAGTGTAAGGAAGTACTTCTAAAAGCTGCCGATTGCTACAAGGAAAATCGATCGTATCCTTTTACATCTTTAAAAAATCATTAAATCCACCTTCAGGTACTTTCTTAACAATATTTCATAGATGGTTCCACGCTGCCAAGTAAGTTATCACACAAAATCCCGCGTAAACTCACATTTTTCTCGATTAATTCAAGATTTATCGCTCTACAGGAACCTCGAGCAAGTGTTGCTGATTTGTCGGGACATGGGAGACTTGTCAGAAGTTCCCAAACTCGCTCATTCCTCCTGCTCGCTCTACCAACAGCATGGATCACCTGAATCAGGTGCAACTGTGCTGGATAAAGCTGGAAAAATGATTGAATCAACAAATCCTGAGGCTGCACTGCCCCTATTCCAGCGGGCAGCCGAAATTGTGGTGGTAAAGACCCATTAAACACTTTTAAAAAATTAATCAGACAATTTAACATTATTTTCAGCTATAAATCTCGATTTTTCAACGAATTCCGAGGTTTATTCGATTAAAATGACGCTCAAAATCAACCTCAAATACATTTTTCCCTCCTGGAGATGATGTAAAAATTGTTTTTCCTTTCGAAAATAGGGTGAAGACAGTCCGAGGCAGGCTGCAGAGTATTTGAGCAAAGCAGCGCGAATAATGGTCAAGCTAAAAATGTACGACGAGGCAGCTAATGCTATCCGACGTGAAATAGCGATGCACCAGCGAATAGAGCACACTCCATCGGTCGGACGCTTAGCAGTGGTCCTGGTGCTCATTCAATTAGCTAGAGGAGATCAAGTTGCGGCGGAAAAGGCGTTTAGAGAGTGGGGAAACTACTGCGACGCACCTGAGGTAGGTTTTTACAGCTGATCAACACCATAATAAATATAATAAAGTTGTTTTTCACGCAGATTCAAACGTTGGATATGCTTTTGCAAGCTTACGACAATGAGGACGCGAACGCGGCGCGTGCAGCGCTCAATAGTCCATTTATCAAGCACATGGATGTGGAATATGCCAAGTTGGCTCGAGGATTGCCACTGCCACAGCAGGAATACGCGGTTCCACCGGCTGGAGTGAGGGTTAACGCAGCTCCACCCTACGTGTCGCCGAATTTGGAGCAGCCGGGAGGCAGCGAGGAGACTGTCACTGCAGAGGTCACTGATTTGAGGGTTTTTAATCGTGTTTTATTGAGTTTTAAATGTTTTATTGTATTTTTGGTGGTTGTTTTGTAGGTCAGTGCAATTGAGGAAGCTCTAGCAGCTGAAAATTTGACGGATTCTGGATCTAAGGACGCGGATAATTCGGAATCGCCGAAGATAGAGGAGAAAAAGGCGGTGCAAGCTGCAGAGGAAGAGGAGGATGAGTATGAGGGCGGATTGTGTTGATTATCTTCTGTTTAAAAATCATAGTTGATAATTAATTATTTGAATAAGATCTATGTAGGCTGAGAATTTAATGATTTTTTTAATTTTACGCTCGAGAAAAATATATTGTGATTGTTGTCAAGTCGTGTTACTAATGCTAAATGAGTAAGATACTTTTTTTTTTGTAGCGAAAGTGATAATTTATTACAATTAATGATAATGGAGACTTTTTTTCGTGAGTTTTTTTCAGTTTTTCACTGATAACTCGGTAAATATGCGAGATAATGAAAAATATTATTCTAGTTCAATAATTGAGAACTAAAATATCTACAAAAAATGTAGAATAATTTTTTTTTGTATCTCTCTTAGTTTATGAGATATCATCATTTTTTTGAAATTTTTATTTTTTTAAATATCTCGAAAATGATGGAAAATATCGAAAAATTCAATGATACATTTTTTTTAGGAAATTAAATTTCCAATTATTTAAGTTCAGTAACATTTTTCATTATATCGCATAGTTATCGAGTTATTAGTAAAAAAACTAAAAAATCTTTAAGAGGTGGTACCTTAGGGGGGGAAAAAAAACATTATCAACTTTTTTTGGCATTAGTGACGTGAAGTATATACATTACGGTTGTTGAAGATATCTAATGTTAAAATCTAACAAAAATAACTACAAATACCGGCTTATTGTTGGAAAATTGTATTTTTTATTATTTTTTATTTCTTCAATTTTCACGTAGACAATTGCTGAGAATTTTATGCACTTATTACTGTATAGCAGTATTGTGAGTAATAAAATACCATATATACACAATGTCGGTGTGAAATTATCATTACAATGATAATTTTAATTAATTATCTTTCTTGGAAAGTCTTTATTAATTTTTTTTACGACTTATTCTACACGCAAAAAATATTTAAAAATTCGCCGAAATTTTTAGCATCCGAATAGATACGTTTTATTGACATATAGTTGACAAAATTATGCATACATATCGACAATTATGTAATTTAATCAATAGTTTATATTAATTATGTATAATTAACTTCCGCATGTACGTCTAACGACTGTACGATTTTTTAAAATCTAGTCTCAGTCGATTTTCACCCGTTTTTTGTTCTCTTTGATGATAAATTAGATAAATATTCACAATTATCTTATCCTGTACGTCTTATAATTATGATTTTATTTCGAAGAGTGCAGAAATGAAATATTAATGTAAAAATAATCTAATTTATTAGATCCGTCATATATTGCCAAATTTACTGCATAATTAAATCTAATCCGCTTGATTTATTATTTCGAAGCAATATTGATTGCAAAAATTAATTAAATATATCGCGTTAATAGAGCAATAAATGAATTCAATAACATTTTGTTGATATAAAATTTTTTTGTAAAATTTTCAGAGGTAAAACCCTTGGAAATCTCATAATTTTCATAATATTTTAGGTTTTTCGCCAATAACTCCGTAAATAAGCATGATATCAAAAAATATAATTATAGTTGAATAATAAAGACTTAAATTACCTACAAAAAATATATAATAAATTTGTTTGTATCTCTCGTAGTTTTTGAGATATAGGTGTTTTTTTGAAATTGTTTTTTCAGAATATCTGGAAAACTAGGCGATATATCAAAAAAATTTATTCTATATTTTTTGTCGATAATTTAATCCCCAATCTTTTAGTTTTTATGATATTTTTTGATATTTCGCTTAATTACCGAGTTATTAGCAAAAAACGAAGAAATCACAAAATCTTTAAGGAATACTCTTTCAAAATTTGACAAAAAAAATTTTTTCCTCTCTATTAAACGTTATAAAATTCACATTAAAAATTAATTCATCATTAAAAAAAATTACATTTTTTGCCTAGCGTAACACACAGTACAAACTCGAATTTCCATAGAAAATCGACTTTGTTTAAAAAAAAAAAAAAACTAGTGCCACAATATTGCCGATACTATGATAAATCTAAAATATTTTCACCACAAAATGTCCCTTTAAAACAAAAAATAAAAATACTGCTGGGTAATTAACAACTATTAATTTTCGTTCGGAATTTGTTCGGAATTTAAATAAAAAAAAAAAAAAATTCAATCAAATTTGTGATGTATTGTTCCAAAAGCAAAATTGCACATATCACAATCCAATCGGTCTATAATAAATATTAAATTCACGGGGATATCATCAACTTACTAATAATAATAATTAACTATATACACAATTAATTTTTTTTTTTTTTTTTCATTGAGCGTCAACTCACCGACATTTTCTCATTTTTTCCCCTCGAATTTTACAATTATTTTAAGTTCCAGGTACAACAAATAAGAGCAATGGCTCAATTTTCACGTTGCTTTGGCTGTGATTTTCAATTTTTTTTCCTGAACAAGCTTTACATCCGTAACATGTAAATTATTAATACTACGCGCCGCAAATTTAATAATACTCTGAGTAGAAACTTGAATGGTATACCGAAGATCTAATCGTTTTAGAGCCTTGCATTTGACTAAATGATCAAGAGTATTTTCGGTAAGTAGGCGACAATCCGATAAATTAAGTGAAACAAGATTATTTACAGCTTGCGACGGAGCAGTGGCAATTTGCGCAACTCCAGCATCCGTCAATCGACCGCACGATGACAAGTCTAAACTTTCGAGATGTGGCAAATGTTGGGCGATATATCGCACAGCAACATCGGTGATATCACATCCAGCGAGTGAAAAGTGTTTTAGATACTTGAGACGCGAGGTTTTATCAATTAATCCGGGTCTGGAGTCAGCAGGTGGGCTCAAAAGCTCGCGAACACTGCAATCATTCAATCCAGACACGTAGCTGAGATCTAGACTGACTAGCGGCGGACAGGTGCAAGTTCTCAGAGCACAAACTCCCGCCCAAGTGCAGCCCTGAAGCGATAGATACCGAAGTTGCGGCAATCTACTGAGTAACCAGGCGAATTGTCGCTTGGCGATGTTGGTCCAGTCGAGTGACAGATTTTCCGGCTGTCGTCGGACAATTCCAGTCAAGTGCGAGGCCGTCAGGTGCATTCGCGACATGTCCATGCGTCGCCAGAGGCTCGGATCGATGCTGCATCTGGCCCACGTCCGGCAAACCAGCGCACAGGTCGCCAGATTTTTTGCGTTGAGGTATGCAAAGACTCTGGAGAGGACTGTATGATTGTAGGCAAGCGATTGGTTGCTCGGTTCTTGCACAAAGGCCTGTTGAACTGGCCGAACGACAATGTGCGGTCGTTTGAGTGACTTGTTAGTTGAGTCAATTAGTTGCGCGGCCAATTGGGTCCGTAGCGCTAACCGTTGATCACCCTCAGTCGGTTCCCGGTCATTCCACGTCTGTAAAAATTGTTTATTGTTATAAATAACGGTGGGAAAATATTTAACAAAACAATTTTTCAATGCCAAACAATTGAAAATAACAAAAAATGTACTGAAACAAATTAACAACCCCCTGACGTCGTTTTAAAGGCCATCGGCCACCTTTTAAACCCAAAAAATTACCCCGTTTATATCGAAAATTGATGGAATTTGCACCGAAAAAGTACAAGGGGTTGTGCTGACGTACGTACAAGATAATTCTGTACTCTTTTGAAGTTTGTAACATGATATCTACTCACTTCCACTAGCTCAGGACGCGGCCGTTTGCTCGGAGTGGCCGCTCGTTCTGAATCCGTCGTCGGTACTGACGATGCCGCACTCGAAACCGAGACTTTTCGCGCCCGAGTTTTGTTGTGTCGAGGCCGATGGTCCAGAACTCGTCCACTCTGCTGACACGACGGACATTCCCAGCTATTCGGCACGTCCTCGCTCATGACAACCTTCTGCAGGTCCACCGCCACGCACGGCGGGTGGACGATATCGTAGCAAATCGAACACTCCATCAAATTCGAAGGCGTTCCGGGTATTGGTTTGCCTGCAATGAGTTTATTGGTTAGAAAACTCTTGTAAATAGTTGGATAGAGTGTTTTTTTACCCATTAGCGGTGCTGGCTGCTGCCCCCAACCGTCCAAATGACAGATTTTACAGGCCGCAGTCACTGGCAACATCGGTCGCAAACACTGCCGAGTCATGCACGTCTGTTTTGCACGACCACTTCCGCCAAATTTCACCATATCTTGACAGTAAACACACTCTCCGCAATCTTGCCGAGTGCAGGCCTCACAGCGTTTACATCTAGTACGTCGTCTTCGTGGAAGTGATGATTTAAACTCGGATTTTGGTATTTTTGGATGATGTTTCTTCGGTATTCTCATACGTTCCTGTAATTAACAATTGATTATTATTTATTTCTAAAATAAATTTTAGGAAATTTGAGTGAGATAAGATTTTTTTTCTAATTTTTGAAGAGCTGTTTCTCAGGAATCTGAATTTTTTCTTGTTTTTCGTCGATAACTCAGTAAATAAGAAAGATAATGAAAAATATAATGGACAATAAAAAATTCAGCATTAAATTTCCTACAAAAAATGTTAAATAAATTTTTTTCATAAATTGCATAGTTTTTGAGATATTGCTGATTTTTGAAAATTTTTATTTTTCAAAATATCTCGAAAATTAGTGAAAATATCAAAAAATTTTATTCTATATTTTTTTTAGGAAATAAAATTTTCGATTTTTCAACCCTTATAATATTTCTTGTTATCTCGTTGTAGTACTGAGTTATCAGCAAAAAACTGAAAAATCATGAAATTTGTTAGGTACACCCCCTTATGAAAATTTGCTAAAAAAAAAAAAATACAAAGACTTATTGGAAAAGAAATGAACCCACCTTTTTGACTTTAGCAATATGAATATTTATTGATTTTTCTTATTTTTACTTTATAATTACCCGTTCAGCGATTGTAAGCGGCGGTGGTGGAGGTAAAATTGGTCGTCCAGTAACGGCTGCATCACAATTATCATGCCTGTGTTGCTCTACAAGACCACGAACATCGTGAATCAATGCTACCGGGTCGCGAATCAATTCGGGAACATTTTTTTTCGTCGACGGCAACGAGTGTAGGTACATGACAATAGACTTCAAGCCATGCAGCTCAAACGGCGTCAAATGTTGATGAGCCTGCTGGGGCGAGGGCGTAATATGTTGCCTCTGAGTATCGGAAATGTCCAGGTGACTCCTGCCGAGCAGTACGTGCACATATCGCTCCAACACGTACCACAGCATCTCGGTGAAAAATGGATATCTGAATTTCTGCGGTACTTTCGTGGTCTCCTCGACCTGAGCGACTTTGAGCTGTTTTTCGATGCCAAAACTGTGCAGGAAATTCCCTCCAAAGACCAGAGAATCTTCCGGAGTGAACACGGCATGAATCCAACCAGTTGGAATGAACAGAGTCATGCCAGCTTCCAGACAAATGCGTCCACAGCGGTCAACCATGTCGCCAAAAAACACGTCGGACTGTTTTCCACTCAAAACCCACTCCTGATAGAGCGCCAGATTTTTTTCCGTCGGCGGAATCAGCCAGAATATCTTTTTTCCTCGCAATATGTGGTACCAAACACTCGTACCGCCGAAATCCACGTGGAAATCCGTGTAACAGCCCTTCACTGACATCAGACAGTAAAGTTTCACTTTCGGATACATCATGTCGCCTATGAGGTTGGTCGATTCGGTTTGTGACTCGATCAAGTGCCTCGGCCACACCGTATCCACCCAATCAATCTGTCGGACTATCGAAGGAGACTGCACATAATTTTCTAGCTTTGTATGACTGAATTCCAGCGAAATCACGTTGAGCAATCGATCCTTTTTCGACTCCTCGTAGTATTTTTGCCAGTCTTTCATCGACATTTCTTCGTTTTTTTGGGTCTCCACGTCCATAACCTCTAAAATTCGTTTAGATCCCACACACGTCCGCACGTCATTGACTGAGAAATTGGAGCTTGGGACACGCAAACCCAAGCCGGTACTGTCACGAAACAGCAGAGGAATACTTAAGCCATTTTTCTGCAGATAGTAGAGATTCATTTCGGGTCCAGTCATCTCTCGGAAGAGACCAGTAAAGTTTTTCAAATCATATCGAGCACATTCGATCTTTTCATCCAGTTGAAATGTCCTTTTGTCCTCAATTTCTTCATCGCCATATGTGAAATCATCGGTATAAAGTTTTCTCGTGCGTTCTCTCTGTAATTGATGAAAAATTATGTAATTTCTTTGTTCTTTTTTTTTTGATCAAGTGTTGGGAAAATGTTATACACGAGTGTCGGTGTATTTTTGAGGTATTTGTTTACCAATTGACGCCGCTTAGGTAAGGATGTATCATCGGCCATTGCGCGCACGCTACCTAATCACGTATCACCTTTATACCGAGGAAAATCTCCTGGTTTTATCACCTTTTACACTTGCCACAAGTGAAATTTGATATTTCAAGTGAAGCAGTAGAAATAATTATCTATAAAAGTCACATGCCACTGGTTTAAAATGATTATTTTTGCTAAATTACTTGAAAATATCGGCAACTATACGACCCATGCATTGGCCGCCGCGTGAGAGTATGTGTGTCGACAAAATGGCGGATTTTCATGAAAATCGCATGTAGATGGCGCTGCACAGAATGGCGGATTTTCATGTAACTACAAAAAATTTTTCAAGATGGTACCGCGAAAATTGAAAATGTTTAAATATTTAATTAAAATGTTTATATCTATTTTTTTTGGATCCTGTTGATGTAGGATAAAGAAACGTTGGGTTTAGTCATTGAAAATATATATTTTTTAAGTACTTTAAAAGAAAAAAACAATTTACATAATATAAAAGGCTATACAAATTAACAAAAAAGGCAATGTACGTATCGTTTATCAGAACTTACGGATACACAATTAATTGTTATTACGTGTGATGTAATATTTTACATGGTAATATCTTCCTTGCTACATCCTTTCTTTTGATTAGAAAAATTTACAACTGTAGCGTACTCGTTTGGCATGTCAGGCAGAAGTAAAGTGTCTACTTCATCTGTAGTCTTTTTAAAGAGCCTGGAATATCGAGAAAAATTTGATCGTAGGTGATAGAGGTCTATTTATCGATAGAATTAAAGCTGAATAAACCAGTGAGCATAGATTTACCCCAAAAAAATGCTTCATGCATTAGGATTCATTTCATTCCACAGTTGTGATGAATTAGGGAGTCTAATTTCAAAAAATTGAAATTTAATACATGCAAAAGCATAAATGGCGTTATTAATGCCAAAAGAGCTTGTATAAATATTTTTTTATTTATAACATTGAAGAGAAATTATAAAAAAATATTTTAACAAAGAGTTTTGTAATATTTAATAGCAGAAGAAAAATTTTTCAAAGTGGTATATAACCTTGAAATTTTTTACAATTTTTCGATTTTTCGTTGATAACTCAATAAATAAGTGAGATATCGTCGAAAAACGAACAAAAAAAAATAGTGACCCCTAATTGTAAATGTTAGAATATTGTTAATATTAATAAATCTGTTCTTAAAATGTGCAAAAAAAAAAACAAAAAAATTGTGCACCCTCTTGGCTTTAGTAGCGCTAAATGTTAAAAAATTAATTAATACTCGAAAAAAAATTAATATTAGCATGTTCAATCAAGCATAACAGAAAGCAATTAATTATATATCATCAATACCTAGACAGTGTTGATCCAGAAATAGCGACAGCGGATGTAAAATTGTCGTTTCCACCGCCAATTGTTGGTTCCGTCAGTGACGAGGAAGAAAAATGCATTCGAAGATTGGTCAAATACTCAGGAGTTTCTAGAGACAGTCTCGTAGGTTTTTTATATCTAAAAACACAACAAAAAACACTAATAAATAATACCATAAAAAAAAAATTACCAACTTACAATTTGAGCATAAGTGAGCTGGCAACAACTGAGACCGAGCTCAGTGCCATAGCTCCAGATGCCATCCAGGGTTGCAGTGAGAATCCCAGAGGGCTAAAAAGCCCAGCGGCAATTGGAATTCCAAGTAGATTATAAATACTGGCGAATAAAAAATTTATTCGTATCCGTAATACAGTTTTTCGAGATAAAGTCAAGCATCCAATAACGTCCAACAAGTCACTCTGCAAGAAAATAAAAAAACACAGGAAATAATGCGATTGCAATCCTAGCAGATAAAAAAATAAATAAACAACCTTCATGAGCACAACATCAGCCGCTTCGACAGCGACATCAGTGCCCGAGGCGATGGCAATGCCAACATCAGCTTGCGCCAGTGCAGGACTGTCATTAACTCCATCTCCAACCATGGCAACACGCAGACCCTGTTCTTGGAGTTTTCTAATTTTCGCAACCTTGTGCGACGGCAGTACCTCAGCGAAAATCTTGCTAATTCCAACCTGCTGCGCGACGGATGCCGCAGTTTTTTTATTATCGCCCGTCAGCAGAATCACCTCCAGCCCCATTTTCTTCAGACTGTACACGACCAAGTGTGCCTCGGGCTTGACAGTATCGGCGACGGTGATTGTGGCAACCAGTGCGCCATTGATAGCCACTAAAACAGCGGTATTTCCGAAATTTTCATCCTTAACCATGCTGGCATCGACCATGGGAGGTATGGCGATGGCATTGCGCTGCATCCACTCTCGATTCCCGATGCAAACGTCATAAGTATCCTCATTATCGGCCTCCGCGGGTGGACTCGAGTCCAACAGCAGCTCATACTGAATGCTCGACCGGTCCGGGTCGACAGGAAGGACTATTCGATCGACTGGAACGTTGTTCAAACAGGCTGTGCCGGAATTCTCTTGGTTTTGATAGTTTAACATGATTTCCGAGCTGTTTAATTGCGCGAGCATAGCATCGACATTTGTTATGCGACACTTGAGACCACAACCAGCGACCGCCTGGTAATTTGAGCACTGTGCGTTCACCTCTGTGCCAATGGTCTCACGAACGAAGCGGACAATAGCTGAAGAATCAAATAAAATTTGTATTACAATTTTTTTCATCAATTATTTCAGTTTAAAGGCATTACCTGAAGCAATTGGATGCTCGCTGTTGATCTCTGCGGTGCTGATGATGGCCAGAAGCTTTGAAATTGAGTATTTTTTACTGTTAATGACCAGTCCAATACGCGCAACTGTCGGACTACCGCAAGTCAGCGTTCCCGTCTTGTCAAACACGATGCACTTGACTTTGTGGGCGTTTTCCAGAGATTCCGCGCCCTTTATTAGGATTCCATTGAGAGCACCGACTCCAGTGCCGACCATGACTGCTGTGGGAGTCGCCAGACCCAGGGCACAAGGACAGGCAATCGCGAGAACTGACAGAGCACACCTGAATGCGTATTGGAATATTATTTCCTCGCGGTTTTTCTTGTTTCCGTGCACCTCGTCGTGAACAGTCTTTGGCAAGTTGTCGACATTGATGTAGCCCACGATTACCCAGACGATGAGGGTGAAGACGGATGCGCCGATGACAAAAGGCACAAAGTAGCCGGCAACCTTGTCGGCCAATTGCTGAATCGGCGCTTTGCCCGTTTGTGCCTCCTCGACCAGGCGGACAATTTGTGCGAGGGCCGTGTGCTCCCCCGTGTGCGTTGCTGTCATTAGCAGTGGCCCGTTTTGGTTGATCGAACCGCCGATGACGATGGAACCCGGGCTTTTCGGCACCGGCATGCTCTCGCCGGTTATTAAACTCTCGTCGCAGGCCGACTGACCGGAGAGAACTCGACCGTCCACTGGGACTTTGGAGCCCTGGACGACCTTTAAAATATCACCACGTTGAACTAGATCAACACTTATCTGTCGCTCGGACAATATCTCGTGGTTTTCGCCGAGTTTAACTAAAACTGCGTCGGTTGCTTTGAGCGACAGGAGTTTTGAAAGCGCCGCAGATGTTTTTCCCTTGGCTACGTGCTCCAGCCAGCGCCCAAAGCTTATAAAAACTAGCAACATTGGCGGTGTATCGAAGAAAGTTTGTGGACTCTTGTTTTCCTGCATTGAAAGGGCAGCAATCAAAACACAAAGTGAATATGCGTATGATATCGTTGTGGTCATGGATATTAACACATCCATATTCGTTGTCCCGTGCTTAATAGCTTTGTACGCTTGTACATAAAAATGCCAGCCGCCGAAAAATTGCACCGGCGTTGCTAAAATAAAAAGTAAAAGGTTCTCCATGGATACTCCTGGTACCACACAACACATTTCTTCATGACTCCTGTCGTTAATCGACATGTCAACCATAAAATAAGTCATTACTATCATACTTGGAAGTCCAAAAATAAGAGAAATTAAAAAAGTTGTCCTCCATTTTTGTATTTCTTCTCTGGAAATAATTTTTTGTGTTATTAATTAATCGTTTTTTTTTTTTCTTTCAAGCTTTTAAATATAAAAATTTACCTCTGATTGAGATAAACTCTGTTTTCTTTATCACTCCGGCTGAATAAACTCGCTGTGAATCCGAGTTTATTTATTTTTTCAATTATATCACGAATTCCTGCTTCAGATGTGTTAAAACGAAATTTTCCGCGTTGTGTCGCCAAAGCAACAATTGCTGATTTTACACCAGGCAATTTAGCAACTGTCGACTCAATTTTATTGACACATGATGCACATGTCATTCCAAGAATCTAAAAGAAAAAAAAACAACTGATTAAATTTTACGGTTTTATTCCATTCCTCATGATTGTGTGGATAAATTACCTGAAGTTCAACCTCTGTTTCACCGCTCTCAAACTCCTCAATTAACGTAGTCGGAAAGCCCAAGTCGGAAATACTGGAAGCAATATTTTTCGCGCTTATTCTACTCGGATAATAATCCACTTCAGCCTTGGCTGCCAACAGTGCAACAAGAATATTTTCCACGCCGTACAACTTCTTACAATGTTTTTCAATGGCCAGGACACATGAAGCACACGTCATTCCCTGGAAAAAACCACAATTATAAATTTTACTTAGGGAAATTCCGAATAATTTACATACATTGATCTGCAGGTGACATTTGGCCGGAGTTTCCTGTTTAATAAAATCACCAGCAGCGCCGTTTACAGGTTTCTTCGGTAGTTCCTCGATGTTTCTCGATTGTTTCGAGGTATCCGCTTGTCCATTGACCTCTTTCACGACCGCATCAAAGCCCATATCCTCGATGTAGGCTGCTACCTGACTCGCAGACACATCCCCGCTGCTGTAAGTCACTGTCGCCTCTTTATTACTCAGTGACACGTTGATTTCCTTGACTCCTGGCTTGCCCGACACGACTTCAGTGATGCTTTTCACGCAGGACTGACAGGTCATGCCGTCAATGTGAATCCTACACGTGCTCAGGACATTTTCACTCTCTACTGCCGTCGCAAAACCCATGTCTTCGATGGATTTAGCCAGATTTACTGGCGAAGTCTTCTCCGGATCATAGTCGATGTATCCGACACTTGATTCCAGCACTACTTTGATGCTTAACACGCCGTTCTGCTGGCCTATTGTGTTTTGAATGTTGTTAACACAACTCTGACAGCGCATGCCCTTAATTGCGATCTTTGTCGATGCTGTCGTGCCATCATTCGTGACTGCAGGCTGCTGTGGCACCAGGCTCACTGTCTCTGCAGGCTCCGACTCATCATCGCTGTCGCTGTAATACAAAAAAAAATTATTATCTACTCTCCAATGCATGCACAAAGCGCTCAACTACTGATAATTTGTTATCAAGTGTTTAGCACACTTGCTGCGATAGGAATTGTCATGTTATGGGTTTGTTTGAAGGTTCTGAGACACTTGATGATTTGTTTTAGACGGAGAATATCAACTGTTGTGTTATCCGAGACCCAAATGAATTTAATTATAAGCAATTGTCATGAGCAATTCAGGTGGAATTAATTTATTAACGTTTTAATGGGGTGAAAAAAGTTTTATTTCACGTCCTATTCACTCACCATAGTGTTGTATTTATCAATGGCTTGTATAGCCATGAATTCCTCAATTTTTTCATTATTATTGGAGCACTCACGAGTTAATGAAGCAACTTGAAATAATTTTATTCACATTTCAGCAGTCTCGGGGACAAATATTATAATCATTGAATTGATAATAATTTATTTACACGCCCCTCTGGACGTAATTCGTCAGTTGCACATGATGGGAAATAAAAAAATATTCATTATTGTTACCTTTTCGATGCGGATTTGATGCTCTGCTCGGGTGTTACTGTAAAAAAGTAGTTTATTAGAGTTTTGAACTATGTATAGTTAATGATAGACTACGAATTATCTCGTCATGACTCTGCTTTAAATTCTTATCAAGTGCGGTTACCTCTGCCACTGATAGCAGAGAGTAAAAATACTGAAGAAAAATTCAATCTATTGTACTTGTTGGTTATAAATACACACCTGGTAGTTGGAGATATTTTTCTTGTGCTGTTTTATTGAAGGATTCATTGCTTACGCAGATTAAAGTACTCGGAATGTCCATTGTTGTCTCTGTAACAGATGTGAGTGACTTTTGGTGTTTTTTCGAGTTTTAGAAGAAAATCTCATAGAAATACTCACTGAAATGATGTGTTTTTAGGTTTTGTATTTAAAAACAACCTGTGGAATCTATTAATTACTGCATTTTGTTGATAAAATCAGGTTTTTTTGTTTTAATCACAGTTGGAGGGCGACATTTGGAAAAGTTAAAAATAAGGGTTTGAATTATGGGTGTTAAAAAATATGTGTAGATAAGTATAAAAGGTTTGTGTGTAATAAAAAAATAACATTTAAGCAGACCAACAGGCGTATGGTCAGAAGTCGACTGCAAAATGGCTACGTCCACGCGCGAATCGTGTACTTTCACTTAAACTTTCGCACGATATAAAATCTAGATCACTGTCTATCATTTCCAAAATAGATTTTCACAATTTTCCAAATCCCCCCACACAAATTTGATGTTGCAGAGAACGTATTTTCACACACACACGCACACACACATGCTTTTGGAGCGAAAGGAGAGAAACAGCTGGTCAGGGGCGGGGCTAAACTGTCGATAAGTTAGAGCGGGAAGCAGTTTAAATGCTTTTTTTCTCCAGTACAATTATGAACTATGAACTTTGAACCCTCCGGTCAACTTTTCCATCGGCCACGTGACCTGTAATTAATTAATCTATTGATTAAACGTAAATAATATTTTTCAAAATTTTTGTTTTTTCAATTTTCCATGAAAAATATAATTTAGAGAGAAAAATGTTTGAAACAAAAAAGATAGTATTTTTAATTGTCTACAAAAAATATTCTATTAATTTTTTAAAAAAATTAATTATTTAAGGCTGTAGCAAGCCTTAAAGTTCTGTTAATTTAAAAAAAGGCGAAAAAAACTGCATTTATTAATATTCTATAGTATTTTTCTGATTGAAAAAAAAAAAAAAATGTGCTGCAAGATAGAAAGCGTAATGTTGCATGATGATTTCACTTGTCGGAAGGGTTGGTACAATATCACGAATATACAATCAATGTTTTGTATAGGTTTTAACGCACAAAAACTCCGATTTAATGTTGGATAATCGATTGATCGTAAACTGGAACGTGTATTCACAATCCCTCACGTATTTATGCATCAGAAAAAAAGTATATAATTGCATAATCATGAGAACAATCAGGGGATTTCACTATAAAGGCAAGTATTAATCATTCGAGAGTAATAATAACACTTCCGAAAATTGATCGCGGCACTCGTTGAAACCATGAAGGTAATGTATTCAATGAATTATAAATATTTGCCACATAATAACACACAATAATTTATAGGTATTTGCAGTGTTAATGGTCGTTTTCGCGCTGCTGATGAAAAATTCTGCAGCAGCTCCGCACAAAGCTCACTCTTTTCAGCATTTTCACGGTCCTGTAGTCGGCAAAGGCGTTGAAGTCGTTTGGAAGGACGAACATGGTCACGAAGATGTTGATTACAAAGCACATCCAAAGTACGAATTTTCCTACGGGGTTGAGGATCACCATACACACGATTTTCACGGGCAGAAAGAGCACCGCGACGGTGAGTGACAGTTTTTTCACGCGATATCTCAACAACCAGACATGATATCAATACAACTTATCAACCAAAATGTAGGTAATTAAATTCTCCACAAAAAATGTTTCTACAAATTTTTTGTCTATCTTGCTTAATTTCGAAGATATTTTGAAAAATCAAAAATGACAAAAATCGACGATATCTCAAAAACAAAGCGGCGTACAAAGAAAAATATATAAACATTTTTTGCAGAGAAATTAATTCCCTACAATTTGGTTTAGAAATTATTTAGATATCATATGTAGTTGCTGAGTAATCGAATAAAAAACATTTCTTCCCTGTAAATCAGAGTAATAAATGGTAAATTAATGTGTAATTAATTGTTGCAGGTAAAAATGTCGTTGGTGAATACACTATCCATGAACCGGGTGGCAATGTGAGAACTGTAAAATATCATGCAGACCCTCACGAAGGTTTTCACGCAACAGTTCATAATTCAGGCGGAAATGATCACTCGGGAGCATACCAGGGCAACAAATACCATTGATAAATCGGACATAGAGGATGATTAATTAATTTATAACTTGATATTTGTTTATCTGAAACAAAAAATTCTTATTATTACATTTTTGATGGATTATTTCAATTTCTAGCCTATTTTATTGTCAATCTATTGAAAAAATATTTTTTCTCAGCTCATCAATACTCAATTAAACTAATTATTTTTATATAAAATAAATTAATATATATTAAAAAAATTTTTAATTCAATTGAAATTTTTAAAACAAATTTATCACAGCTTTTTTTATTTATTTATTTATTTTTTTTCAGTCGGTAAAGATGATTTTTGAGTGAAAAATCGCAGAAAAATCACAGAAAAAAATGAAATATGATTAAATTCTTATGTTTTACTAATGATTAATTATTTATACTCATTGAAAATTTACTCTAATCATTGATTAACAGTTTAAAAAATTTTTTAGAGTATTTTATGGCTCATAAGCAGGATTGCTATGCACTGTTTCATTTTGAAAATCGACTGAAATAGTGTTTTAATTTTCCGAAGAACTTTGGGGAGTATTACGTTCATTTTTGGGCATTGACTGCGGTAATTGGTTTTCCGCCAGGAAATTTTTCCGACGTTCCTCAAAGGCCTGGAGGCCTTTTAATGATCCTCTAGTTGATATATTTCGTGTCAAATCTAAAATGAATAATGAAAAATTAATAAAAAAAACCTGTGAAATAGTGATTTTGAGTGCTTACTATTTTTTCCAGACATGTTGAAGAAGCGTCGGCGGAATGCTGAATCGAGATTTGTGATGGAATGAGACTGTTGACGATTTTTCTCCAAATTTCTTACAGTTTTTCGTTTTCCCGGACTTCTTCCTCTGCTTTTCTTGCCAGTTCCTTCCATTCCAACGAGTCGCTGCATATCTCGGACTATTTCTACGGCGTGTTTTGACAGCCAGGCCTCGCCCGACTGATCTTTCGGCTGAATAAAATTTTTTTTCTCGTCATTACTATTTTAGATATGCAGAATGTGTGTTTATTTTTACCTTGCACCAGAACCAATCAAGCGTTGTGCTCGCAAGAATGTGAGCAAACGTTCCAAGACGATGAAATAACATTGCGAAGAATTGAATAACCAAAATGACGGAATATAGGGAGACTAACATCAATCCAATCGGTTCAATTTTTAGATATCCATCATCTGTTTCATCACCGACCTGAAAAATTTAATTATTCAATGTAAAAACATTTTCTAAAAATTTTTTTGATGAAAAAAAAAATTTTTTTGAAAGCATCAAAATCAATTGAATTAATTATTTAAAAATCTCATTTAATTTATCTGTTATTATGGACATAATAATAGAAGAAAAACAAAATTTTCACTCGAAATTTGTGTTCCTGTAGGAAAAATTGAAGTTTTATTATATTATATGACATAATATATATTTTTTTTCATCAAATTAAATGTTTAATGAATCAAAAAGAATTTTAAACAAATGTTTATAACATTTGAACAATTTAAAAAATAAAATAACATTTTTTTTCAACACTTATTGAAGTCATAATCCTTTGAAATGGAAAATTTTGTCTCAGTGCTGACGTTTTTTGCGTGTACCGTTTAAACTAAGCAGAATATGAGAATAATACTTATTATCAATCTGAAAGATAATTAAATTCCCTACAAAATGACCACCCTGAAGTTGCTGTACCTCAAGTAGTTACCGAGATATCGCGCGGAGAGACGCAACGTCTCTCCACTCGATATCTCCGGAAATATTCGAGTTACATCAACTTTTAATAGCTCATTTTTAAGATAATTTAATTACCTAAAAGTTTGTTTATGTATATATACATATCTAACGGCTACATCACAAAAATTTTTTGACTTATTTGAAAAAAATATATGAAAAACGAAAAAAGTCACGTTTGTATTTTTTTCCATTAAATATTTCTCCTTATTTAAGTAAATAAAAAACCGAAAAAAATACTAAAATATTTACCTTCAACGTACTATTGTTACTAATTGATGTATTTCGACCAAGAGTCCATCGTATATGAAGTTGACTTTTGTGCAACTGAGCCAAAAAGATGGCAAGCACAAAGAGAGCGTTTAGAAAATAAAATATAAAAACACTTCGATTACGCAGCTCCATCAGATCATTTGCAATTTTTGCCTGTTAATTATAAACACTCAAATTAAATTTTTATACAATATTTAGAGCAATTTTTATCAATAAAAAAACAACCTTTTCCGCTTTGTCCTCGTCAATGGGAAAAAGATACTTTTTTAGCAATTCCATCCAGAATTGCTCTTCCTCCGGGAACAGAGCATCAATTTTACCGTCTTTTAGAGCCGGATCATTCAGCCAGTATGGATCTGTCGATTTCTCACAACAACTATTCGAATTATCGTCTTCACTCTCAGTGTCATTAGACTCCTCGAACTGATTTTCCGGTTGTTCAGTAATTACAGGCAGATATTCGCTTGTTTTTGAGCAAGATGAGTCTTCTCGACGTCCCGAATTTGGATCAATTGCTCTGAGAAAAATTTTTTTTATATGCTTTCGATTTTTTAAATGTATTTTTCCTCCTTTCTTTTACCTTTCAATATTTTTAATCCGCTTTCCAAGCTGTTCTAGGGACTCTGCGATCGCTATGAGCTGTTGTTTCTCATCCGATGGTTTGCCATGAATGCAGAAAAGACACTTGAAGAGACCAGCGAAAGAAAATTCCAGGGATCCTTGATCATTGTCATTACCTCGAGCTTGATTTCGCAAAAATCCAAGCAGTGTCTTTTGTTTCGCTTTTTTTCTTGCTTCCTCCTCCTCTTTTTTTTCTTCGTCAAGCTCCTAAAAATTGTTCAAGTGTTTTTTTTTTAAAAATGATTTATTGAAAAAAAATTTTTTTTTGTTGAAATGGAATAAGCGTACTTTTTTTGTTTTTTTCACTTGAACTTCTCTAGTTCCCCAAGTTACGACGTTTAGGTTGACGATCGAGTAGATTATGAGCAAGAGGTACATTGATGGAACTAATAGGAGGTATATTAGACCACTCATGATGCAGTAAAATTCTTGCGGATGCAAAATTGCTGCTATTATAAATGATAGTGTGAGGACTATTAAAAATAGTGCCAAGGGCGAGCTTATTCCATCCTCTGTTATCTGAATTGCCGTGCCAATTATCACAGCCATCATGAGCATTGCGTATAATGTCGATAATACTCCGGCACACAATAGCTGTAACAGAAAAAAAATAATAAATCAGCATATAGAAAAATTGAAATAATTTTTTTTTACATTTTAAAACATTAAACATGATATTTCTATTGGAAAAAAAAATTTTTTTTTTTTCAAGTTAACATTTATTTTTGTACTGTTATCATCGTTTTTAATAGTTTGTGCGTCGTTATAAAAAGATAATTTCGTGCGTCAAAACAGTTATCACAGGTGTGGTATATAATAAATTTTTTTTTATCATCGAAAAATCAATTAAAAATAAAAATCTATATGACCAAAAAATATTTTAACGAGTTGTGTAGTGCTTCAAAACAACGTAGAATTAAAAAAAAATTTTTTTTAAACAAAAACTTTCTAGAGACTCAACCGATTTTTTTTTTTTCCGTTTATAATTCTCAAATATGTTTTTTTTTAATTTTTTACTGATAACTCAATAACCAAGCAAGATAGCAAAAAATATTACTCTAGTTAAATGATAAGAAATTTTATTTTCTATAAAAAATATAGAATCAATTTTTTTGATAGTCTTCTTTGTTTTCGAGATATAAAAAAAAAATCAAAATTAAAAAAATTTACCTGAATTTTCGAGTTACAAAAGATGCAAACAAGCGTGAAGAAGACAATGGGCACAACATTATAGAAAAAGCTAGTCCAGTTAGCAATCCGAAAAACAGCCACGACTGATCCAACTAGCATCAAAAAAATCGTTCCAGGTCCAATAATAGTGCCGCCCATGAGCAACATCTGATACGCGATATACGGCCGTGAAATATTGTCATTAACCTTGATAGTTTTACTAGCATTCGCGAGTAAATCCATGATATTAGCCATGGTAGAGGGTGCCCATCGTCGTCTTTGATTATAAAACTCATTGAAGCTCTCCGGAGCGTGAGTATAAGCATCGCTAGCTGCGCAGTACTCTACCCTGTAGCCTCTCTGCAGCAGGAGAGTGCAGAGCCAGCGATCCTCGCCCTGATCGTACTGTACATAGTCGCGGGACTCGACAGAAGTCCTCGTATACGTCTTCATAACATTGTCATCCATGAGGGCTTTGCCGCGAAAGAGAGAGAAGCACCCGGGGCTGCAGAGAACGCAGCCGATCATGTGTTCAGTGGCCTTTTGCAGCCAGTGACCGATGGCATACTCGAAGAGTTGATACCAGACAATGGGCCCAGACCCTACCGGGTGAATTCGGCCGCAGGCAGCACCTAAATTCTGATTTTTCTTCATCAAATCCACCAGGAGCATCACAGCCAAAGGCTGAAAATCCACATCGCCGTCCAGAGCAAGGAGATACGTATTTTCCGCGATAGTTTCCTTTCGATCCACACTGATCGGTTGATCCATCAAGCGAAAACCCAACAAATAATACATATACATGACCTGGCTCCATCGTTTTCGGTGTCGAATCCTATTCTTGTCCTTTAAATGTGCTGTCATCTTAGTTTTCCCCGGCAGTGTCCACACCAAACGTCCTCCGTAGGGTGTGGCAGTTTTTTTCGGCGATGGAACGTGAATTGTCGTTTGGTGAATCTCCGAGGCAGCCTCATCGACAGTTTCCACAAGTAGCTTGACAAAACGATTGACCTGAATCTCATTTTCATCGTGATCCGCGATTTCAAACGCGTCGTCGAAGAAAATATGTGTCTCGATCTCATAGTAGTCGGGATCCACGACCTTGAGGTACTTTTGCGCCACTCGACGAGCACACTGGTCCTCATCTAGGCGGAAAATACTCTTGAGAAACTCAATCATCTCTTCTTTCGTCTCGTGCCACATTGTCGCACACGTATAAATTCTCGTGACGTGATCGCTATTTTTTGCTATTGACGATTGCTGGGACAGGCTGCTGTCCGTTTTATTGCTTTGGGAAATTGTTTCAGAGTCGTTGTCGTCGTCGACGACTGATTCTCTGCCGATGCTCTCTAGATCGGCCACTGTCATCTCGAGCTGATCGTCGCGCTTGCGGTTTAGACCGAGGGACTGATCTATCAGCAAAGAATCGTACATGGGCACGACAAAGAGTTTCTCTGTGGCTGCCAGGCGCTCGCAGTGCGGCTGCCAAATGTGCCGGGTGATCCACAGTTGTGAGAAGAGCCACAGAAACCAGATCCATATGAATTTACCCAGGAAATCCCGGTCTGACGGCGACTCGAAAAATAAATAGTCGGGAATTATGTCGTGGTAGTAGCAAGAATCCTCATTACGACGTTCACAGACCCATGTTAGATATGCTATGAGCACTGGACCAGTTAGACTTACTGGTAGAGCAAAGCTGAATCCTTGGATCAAAATCTTGCATGCGAATTTACCTAAAATCAACATATTTTTCATCATATTACGAAAATAATCGAGAAAAACCCAATTCACAAGCATATTTAAGGCATATTTTATCTTTCAACACTTGAATAAAATTCCGTATAAATTAATTTCTTGAAATATATCTTATTATCATGTAAAAAAAAAAAAAAATCAATAAAACATCAATTTTTTCAAAAAAGATAATAAAAAAAGTGTATTCAGAAATTATTTCATGGCTTTAAATCAAAATATCTTTAAAACTAATGGATATAGAAAATTTTTTCAAAATACCTTTTTTGTAGAAAATTTTATTAACTACAAAAAAGATTCCTAGTAAAAATTACCTTACTCGTCTCCTTATCTGTGATATTAGCAAGTAAAATTTTTAAATTTTTAATCACGAAATTTATTTGTTTGTTTGTTTGTTTTTTTTTTTTTTTACGGAAAATTCATGATTTAAATTTTCTTTATTTTTTTTTAGGGTTTATTAAATAGTTTTAATTATCATTAAAGAGCTTTAAGAGTAGTTACTTACCGAATATATATGCTAGATAAGCTCCAAAAATTTGCAACAGTAAAATATATATTGTTGAGTTGACATTGGCTTGAATAATTTCGGGTGTGCCTTGAAGAACATTAAGTGTCATGCTGCGATCTTGGAAGGAAAGATCCATCATGCTGAATAAATTCGATATACTTTGATCCTTAATGAACAGAATGAATAAACTGGCATTAAAAAATACCAAAATCTTCCAAACTGACATAAACATATACGTAAAATATCGTGTAGATCGTAGATCCTTTTTGACATCGCTAAGAATCCGAATAAAGCCTGAAAAAAATTTTTTTTTTTTTCAATTTCTACAGATAAAAATTTTTTTTTAAATATGTATAATTACCATAGGGACTGTGAATTGACACGTAATTTTCCCACCAGCCACACGAGATGAACAGCAAAGACACGGGAATGAGCCAGAGCCTGTAATCTGTGTAGTCTACAAACGGCCAGAGGAAAAAAGCCGAAGTTTGGGCAACTAGAGCCGCCATATCGACGAGTTTGAGCTTAAAATTCGTGCGATGGTCTTTGGTCAAATTGCGGGACATCAGATTGAGAAATCCCGGCATGAAGCAGACACAATTGGCCAGCATGGCGCCCTTTACCGCGTCTATCTGCGGCAAAACGGCGAAAAACATCAAGGCCAAACCGATAACGTGCAGTGTCTCCATGATAAACACCAGCTGAAAGTGTTTGGCCGAAGGTTTTCGCCATGATTTAAAGATACACATGCGTACACTTCGAATAAACGTGCCGAATTGCGGCACGGCAAATACTATCATGATACACCACATCCACATAATTCGTTCTTCCTCGGGTAACGTCACGAGAATCTTCGCATTTGGGTTTTGTGGGTTGCAGTAGTTTATTTCACGCTTTGCCCTGAGCTGTGAAGTCATTAGCAGGAGTGATCCTTTGGCCACAACACTGCAACACAGGACTATCATAAATACCACGAGGTACACGATGACTTTTGATATCCGGGCTGATACTTCCATGCATTTTTGGTTCGCCATCGAACCCGAGCTCAGCTTCACTGGCGGATCTTGAAACACATCCCATCCTCTCACCTCTTTAGACATTTTTTTCTTAAATTTATAATCAGCACGGCGCAATTCTACCGGTGTAAAAAAATGTTAGCGCGTTGACGTATATATGACAAATCACAACAGCACCACATAGTCTAGTGGTCAAAAAATCGAAAGTTATACTGACAATCGTTGAAAGCCTTATCTTTCACGCAAACACTGCAACAATCTTATTCGACAATTTTTTTTTATTAATGACCTAACGGTAGAAATAGGCGGGAAAATTTTTTTTTACTCAAACCGAAGAATAAAAAAATTTTTATTCTATCACTGATATATATAAAAAATAAACATATAGTAATATTTAATTTATGAAAAAAAATTTTTTTTTGTGTGCGGAAAAAAAATTCCACGTCATATTTTAATGACTTCTTATTTATTTTTTTTTTTTTTTATAATTAACGCGAATATTTTCTGCGAAATATCTATTATTATAAAACTATTTATTTATTTACATAATTTTGCTAAACACAAAATAATTTCTCACTCGCTTATACCGATTATTTTTTGTTTGGTTTTTTTTTTTTTTTTTTTTTTATATAAAAATACAGTTTAAACTGTATATAAAAGTATGAACCAATTGAAAAAAATTGTCTTGAATTACTAACTATCTATGAATAATCAGTTTTACACACGATGTAATAAATAGAAACGCGGAATGAGTACAGCATC
>MVJL01001283.1:0-40128 GCA_002156465.1 Macrocentrus cingulum | reverse complement strand
AAAAAAAAACGCCATTCGGCCTCACTCGAGGTAGATTTCATTTGTATAGTTTTAATCTACATTAAAAATAATGAAAATAGCATAAAAGTAATAGTTGAGTACGTCCTTTTAAAGACAATTTCATAATTTTCAATATGATCTTTCCAGAAATGAACTTATTTCTTCTCATTCTTAAGATATTCAGGAAATAAGTTATACTAATACCGCGTTTTTAGCAATTTTGAAAATTTTAAATCGCCATTATTTCCAAACTAATCGACTGATTTTATTGAAATTCGAACTGATCCAAGATATTAATCCAAAAAGTAAGTATACCAAATTTTTTCAAGATCGGTTGAAAACTACGCTAACTATCCTGATGACAAGCCCACTTATATTTCATATATATATATATATATTTTCGGACTTCAATCAACTAATTACAACATATAATGATAAAATCAGATGAAAATTTGACCATGAGCACAAATGCAATAGCTAGATTTTATGAAATCCACCTAAAAAAAAAGTAATGCCATTAAAACATCGAAGATTTTCAAAAGCGGCGTTGAACATGATTGTTTTTTCTATTCAAGGGAAATCGTGCTTGGCGTACATTTTTTTACAGCGAAGCTATATTTTTAATTGATACCTGGCTTCCTCGGGTATTTTATCCTTTGACTGCTGATTGTAGCACCACAGACAATTTCTGATGAGTGCAGCAGCACCGAGGGTGGCCGTGAGCACTGCCAGGTCCGCGTGGTCTAACGACTCTTGAATTAAAGTGTGCAGGTGCTCTGAAAAACCAACTGGATTATATTGATCCGCGTAGAAATAAAAAAAAAACGATGTTACCAATCAATTGTTCAGCTGTGTCGACAACTAAGAGAATAAATTCCGAGGGTTTTGTCTTCTTAATCACTTGGTCCTCCTCGGATTCTAATACTTCCTGTCCAGCAGACGCACAGAGACCAGAAGGCTGCCTAAAGGCTGTTAGAAACTCAGTTTCCCACCATTTTACGATTTTTATAGCCGCAAATGACGCGTGCCGAGGGAAATCAAGCTTTCCACCGCTCACTCGCGGACACAGAGTCTCCCTGAGGACTGTTTGTGTTGCCTACTCGCCAATTAAAAACAAATACTTACAAATAATCGACTTTTTAATCGAATGTTATTGTAATGATGTATTTATGAACAATAATCAATTGCAGTCTTCGTTTTTTTTTTTAATTTCATACAGAAATTGAGTGTGAAAATACCTGATAGTACTGCATATCTCGCTGCAAGAGAATTCTAACTCTATCCACGAGGTTTCCATCTTCCATAATTTCATCCATGATTTATCGCACTGTAATTATACAGATCCGTCTAAAACTAGAGACATATGTGCAATTGTTACTATCGAGAATACCAACGTGTTTCTGTTTTTTCAAAATATAAACATTTTCGTTAAAAATAATTATCTCTTTTGCTCTTATGATAACGTATCACAGAGTTTATTTTGTATTTTAACCCTTCGAGTACACACTTATTTTTTTTCGATGTCTCCTACTACACTCTGAGTCGATTTAAAACTACTCAAGCGATTATAGTTTGAAAAAATTCGGAGATATGCTTTAATTTGTGTTTAAATAGTTTATAAATACTAAAAAAGGTTATCGAAGCCTTTAACATAACAAAAAATTCACGATGTAAGGATTTTTTTTAATCACGAAATTTTATAAATTTTTAAAAATTGCAATTTTTTAGATTTTTAACATTTCTTGCTGAAAATTCACGTGAGTTTTCTCGAAGTTTATTGAATGAATCAAAAATACAGCTTTGCTGTAAAAAAAAAATACATCAAGCACAATTTTCCTATTTAAAAGAAAAAAACATTATCATATCATTAAAAACTTCGAAGATTTTTGAATTTGCGTTCCATATATTAAGTGCAAACATTGATGCGGCGCGCTGATTTTAAATATCTTCAATGTTTTAATATCATGATTGTTTTTTTCTATTCAAGGGCGTACTTTTTTTTACAGTGAAGCTGTATTTTTGAACGATTTTATGAATTTTTAGTAGAAATCATGCAATGTTCATGAAATGAAAAAAACACTCTGAAATAGTATATTTTGTACCAAGAGCGTGAAGGAGGCTATTTCGCAACCACACTCGTTACGAAATAGCCTTCTTCACGCCCTCGGTCCAAACGATATTTTTTGGCACATTTGCGAGGAAAGTGGCCTATTTCGATAGCTTTTGCCAGGCGTGATATGTCTTATCTTTTAGTCACTGGCATTCTAGTTTGGTCTCAGCGGGCGTGAAATTGTATTTCACGCCCTAGGGCCTGAAATAGCGAGCGTGAAATGCAATTTTACGCCCTAGGGCCTAAAATTTTACTTCACTTCCTGAGGCCAAGGCTGAAATTACCGGTGACAAAATAAGCCACTTCACGCCCTACAAAGGCGACCGAAATGAGACGCTTTACGAGCAAGCGTGTAAAAATAGTACATTGTTCACCAAGGGAGCAAAAGAGATCAAAATAACCTCTTTTGCATCCCGAGGTAAACATACTATTTTTCGTCGTAGCGGGGGAAAAGAGGGAGTAAAAACGCCATTTACTCCCGCTATGACGAAATAGTACATTATTCACCAAGAGAGGAAAAGAGGTCATTTCGACCGTGAAAAATTTACTGCCCGAGCCAAAGGCGAATTCCTGCCCTCGCCTTTGGCTCGGGCAGTAAATTTTTCACGGTCGAAATGACCTCTTTTGCATCCCGAGGTAAACCGAGTAAAAAATAGGGTTTTTGCTCTCCACTTTTCGAGAGCAATTTTGCGCCATTTACTCCCGCTATGACGAAAAACCGTTTTCATCTCTGTTATGACTGTTGACGTCCGTGCCTGGCGCGAGACTCTACCGAGTCCGTTGATAAACAAAAAAATTAGTTATTTAATTTATCTCACATCTAATAACTCACCACGCTACAACAATTATCGAAATTTACAGTCGATAGTTGTTACATTCGATCAAAGTCAGCGTATGGGTCCAGATGATTCAGTATGTACTCGAAAGGATGAGAACTCTCCGAAGAAATCAGTTCAACAAAATAATTTTTGAAGCTCACTATAAGTGATGTTTTTTTCGAATTTTAATCACTTTTGAAAGTTTTTAAAATTCGTAAATAAACTCTAAGAAATTTTTTATCAAACTAATTAAAAAAAAAAACACTTAAAACTGAACAAATTGTGATATTTTTATCAGAAGATCGTTATTAATAGAAATTTCAATTATCGTAACTGATTTTGTTCGAAATTAAATAAATAAATAAATTCAAATTAGATTTGTTTCGGCGGTCTCACAATTATCAAAACAACTAAATAGAGCGACAAACAAGTTATTTCATTATTCAACGCTTTTTTTATAGGTTTACTAATGTATCTGACATCACACCGAGTAATTATCACCAATTATTCATCCACCTTGATGCGTCAGAGGAGTACAAACTCAATTTCGACCAAGTCTGACAGTCGATAACGTCTGAAATTTGTCTGGGAATGATGGTATTTTCTGGCTAAAAAGCGACTCTAAATGTGCAGATTTATTTATTCAAACGTTTTCCGTAAGCACAATCGCTAAAAGACGTTTGAGTCCTCGTAATCACGGGGATTTCCTCGTCGAGAAGCTCGTGCAGACTTTTTCCATCGTGCTTATAAATCCATGTGTTGTCTATAAAGTCATACCGTTTCGGTCCTGACTTTGGCGATGATAGCCAGATCTGTTTGTTGGGACTTTGCCGGTTTATCACGTACGTTCCGTGATCGTCGCCGAGTTTAATCGTCAAAACTCCAATCTAAAACAAGTTTAACCCTTAATTCAAGTGATTTAATTTCTTTAGAGTGGTTTTACTTACTCCATAAGACACGTCTGCATCCTCTAGGTGTTCTGCAGCCTCGATAATCTCGTCAAAGTACTCAGTCAATGATTCCAACGTTTCATCAGAGATTTTTTCAAATTCCACTGCATTGCATTCTCTATTAAAACCAATAAATAAGTAAATTTTCATCATTTTAATTCAACAAAATTACAAATACTTAACTATTTTAACATTTGCAGTGACTTATTTATTCATTATTTTTTTTTTTTGAGATTGGAAAAAATTGTAAACTTACGTACTCTCGAGATGAATCCGAAAAGTTTTTAGTAGAATTAAATTTTATTCTTGACACTTGACAAAGTTTTTTTGAGTATTTATCTAAATGACTAAATGAACACACTGAAACATAACCTCTTGACACAATTTTTCGCCGTGATTCCACTAAAATTGTAAAATTTTTCTGACTACGTGTTGGCCAAACGTAAAATAATTTACTGCCGCACTGTCGAATTTTCAGTATTGACCCCAACATTATTGATTACTATTAATTCTACGGCTTATCGATCAAACAAAAATAATATAATAACTAACGAAAAAACCGGATATTCTAAATTGTATCAGCTGTTTTTTTTTTTCAATTTTAGATTATGCGCGCGCTAAGAAACATTTGCGCTTGCGTCGATAAAATCGATTTAATTTTAAAAAACGAACGTTATTACCCGAAAAAAAAACAAAATAAGAAAAATAGAATTATAAAGATTCTTTAAAAATGAAATAAAAACCAGTAATTACAAGTTTCTCGACCGAAATTGTCGATCTGAAGGTCATGTTTACTGGAATCGTCTGTCGATTTTGCAGATAATTACACTTTCTACTTTTTTAGAAGCTTGCTCTGCTTTGAAACGGCCAAGGACAAGTGTCTGGATTATTCTCAGAATATATGGCAATGGCAGAAAAGGCAAGAACCGCAATCTCAGCTGGATTCGCCCAAAAAAGAAGGGATAAGTTTGTACGTTATTCTGACAAACCGGTTTCCAAGGCGGCCGTTATGATTTATTACAAGGGTTAAATCAGTCTGGACTTGGTGTACAGCCTCTACTGGGGATTAATTAATCTCCTCTCAAATGAAACAAGTCAACTAGCAACACCACTCGCCGTGATCACGTCAGTCTTGACGAGTTTCTCACGACGAGTGCATTTTTATGACTGACAAAATGCGTTATTTCACTCATATCCTTGTGAGCGTTTTCTTGATGGAGACTCTCATCACTTCTGCCATGTCTCCAATTGCAGGTGAGTCGAAAAAAAAGTACTTTACGACTCCAATGCGAATTTACTAACTGATTTTTCGCCATCAGTGGGCGATTTTATCCTCCGCAGCTGCGTTTCCAGCGTTGTTTTGCGAAACTACAGGAAAATTCCTGTTCTCTCGAGTTCTCCAGTGAACTCTGGACTCCAGATGACTGCCAAAGCTCCTAGACGACCGGTCCCAACGTCGGAAAACGTGGAAAGAAGTGTTAAAGGTCGACAAGAGGAAAAAATCATCGCCGAAACGCCTGTTTGGACGCTGAATATAAAAAAAGACCGAAAAAGTCAGCCTGTCAACTTTGTGAGGAAGAATTTATACTTGGAACCACCTCCTGGTGGTAGTTATTCCTCAATAAAATCGAAAAGTCCAGAAATATTTGTTATAAAGTCCGTAAATTCTAATATATCATGATTTTCATTGATTTTTTTAGATTTGAGTAATAAAAATCATGATTAACCACGTAAAACACACACTTTTATGTGCAAAAGTGTAAAATTATATTGTTGAACTTGGTGGTTGTTTGACTGCCTCTGGTAACCTCTGAATTTCGACCTAAAATAAAAATTTCATGAGATTATGCTATTGAAAATGAAAATTCTTGGATTTTAGAGTTGATTTGTACCCTTGTGACTTTCATAGCGACTCCCTCGGGGAGATTTCTTTGAAGATACTCGAGAAAAGTATCTGCAGTTGATCCTGTGAGTCGGAAAAAGTCCATATATCGATAATAGGTTCGCATTTCGTATTGAACTCGGTGTTTCTTGTGAACAAATGCAGATTTCAAGACTGTCCATCGCTCAACGTCGTATGGACGTTTTGGTGCTGCGCTATAGGTTATTTGAAAAAAAAAATAAGTTTAACATAAAGTTTAAAGGTTTGTTGAAGGAAAAACTTACTTTCTGCCCATGGTAATGCCCAAATGTCTCGCAGCTGATGATGAAAACATTCCATAGCTCCGTAAAACTGCTGGATCATTGCCTCGTACTTCAATTTCAATTTTTTTGTACAATTTATCAGGCAAATCTTCTGTCGACTAAACAAACACATCAATAATTAAAAATTTTGTTTCATATAAACTTTTTTTAAATTAATACATACGGTATTTTTCAATGGTGCAACTTCGGAAAAACATCTTTGGTGAGGTATTCTCTCAGTTAGACTGAATCCTGGTGATTTGCTGATGATATTTTTCAAGAAACAATTCTACAACCAGCAAACACAATGATTAATCATTTACAGCGAAAAAAAAATTAATTTCTAGATAAATTACAAATGAATGACTCAAAAATTTTACTTACTGCAAATCGGAGCATTTTTTTTTTAGCCGATTGAAAAAGTGAGTTATTTTGTTAAATATAAATTTAATTTGCAGATGTAAAGTTGATTACATACTTTTAGCCACGTTTTGAGGTTAAACCAGTCTCTTTTCTCTAACTAACCGCAACATATTTCAGTCGATAACTTGCCAGTCGCTACTTTCCAGTCGATCAAAATATATATTCAAGAGAGAGAGAGAGAGAAAAAGAGAGAGCCGGTCGACAGAAGCGTAATAAAAATTACTTCCGCGCATTTCTCCTGGCGAATTAATCAAAATGGTGGTGGTGAGTCATTGCAAACATAAAGAGTGGTTAATGTCCATTCTCTAAACATCATTATGGGGGATATAATTCATCTTAATGTCGGGGGTACAAGGTATTTAATCATTCCAACACTTTTTAACCTCTTTCAAAGCGTTCTATCATAAGGAACAAAATGTTTTCAATTGCTTTTCGTGTTTTTCAGATTCTCCACGTCCCGACAAACGCTTACTTGGGTACCAGATTCGTTTTTCACAGCTCTACTAAGCTGTCGAATTGCCAGTCGTCATGACGAAACTGGCGCTTTGTTTATAGATCGAGATCCCAAGATATTTTCCGTTATACTCAACTACTTACGCACTCGAGACATCGATCTGAAAAGTACAGATCTGCGTACACTCAGGCACGAGGCAGAATATTATGGAATTACTCCGCTAATCAAAAGGCTGATTCTCTGCGAGGATCTGACGCATTCATCATGCGGAGATGTGCTTTTTTATGGCTACTTGCCGCCACCAAGTGAGTTTTAATCGTCCTAACTAACGATAAACAAGGTAAAACTGTTGATTTATGACTTTCAGACATTCCTGTTCACGAGTCGGCTACTACAGCGGCAAATACTGACGTCGCCGTTCACGGGCGAGCAACATCTCGCGCCGAGGCAACTCCAGCTGGATCATCGCCCAAAACTCCAGCTACAGCTGTTCCCAACGGCTCTCAAAAGTTCTCTTTGCCCAGTCACACTAGAAACTCGTCTCTGGACTATCGCCTGGCGCAACGAGGGCTGCAACAGTCTCGGAATTCATCCCTGGACCTGCGTCACGCGCGAAACAGCTCTGCCGACATGAACAAATATTTTCGGAACGATGTGGGGCTCGTATTTGGTGCCCATCAAGGTGAAAACACCCATAAGCCTGCCCTAAGAACGTTTGATTGACTGATATTTGATTTTTTTTAGCCTCAGGATGGGTAGATCCTCTCCGTGTGCAAATTATCAAGGCTCATCACAACTGGATTGTCGTCGCTTATGCCCACTTTATCACCTGCTATCGCCTGAAAGACTCCTCCGGGTGGCAACACGCCTTTACGAGCCCCCACGTCGAGGCGATCATTGAGCGTATCGCGATAAATGCGAAAATGGGCTCGGGAGCCGATGGGAAAATGGTGGCAATCTCTTACGGCAGTCAAATCCGTCTGTGGAGCATATCTGAGGATGGAATTAAGACTAATATTGGCACGTTTAACCTCAATGTCGGTGTGGAATACCTTTTTTTTATTGGCAGCCAACTTGTCGCTCTCTCGCCCACGGGAAAAATCGGCGTTTGGCATGCCATGTCTCAACACTGGCAGATTCAGGATGTCGTTTCAATTTCATCTTTTGACACTGCTGGATCTTTTCTTCTTCTTGGCTGCAATAACGGCTCTATTTATTATATTGGTATGAGTTATTATTTTTGCGTTTTATCAGTTTTTAAAATATTTATCTGGTTTTAGACATGCAAAAATTCCCTTTGAGAATGAAAGACAACGATCTTCTTGTTACTGAACTCTATCGAGACCCAAATTCTGATCCCATCACCGCAATTTCGGTGTATTTAACTCCAAAAACGAGTGAGTAATTTGAAATTTTTATTTTATTATACATGTATTGCGTTATTAAAGTCGAAAAAAAAAAACGTATAAACAAAATAAGATAAAAAATAAGATAAAAAATTGTTTTTTTGGCTGAAATGACGCAATATAAATTTTAATTATCTATGAGCTAGTTTAATCGATAGATTTATCGGTTCTTTATACTTTTGTATTTAAATCGGAAAAGATTTTTTTGATATAAAACTCATCTTTGCATTTTTTGTCACATGGTTTCGTACCGTACAACTGGATACGTAGCACAAGGCAAGTATGGGTGAATTTTTGAAATTTCAATCACACGACTTGAACGTACCCCCAAAATTTTTTTTTACACCATCATTACCAATTTTTTTTTATCAAGACACATTGTAATTATTTCGATGATTATTTTTTGCCCCTCCTCTCCAGAGCTAGAAATGTGTCTGTAATGTTTCGAAAGATTTTTTTTTTCTTGTTTTCGTCAAGTCGCCTGTCATCTGTACCCCTGCCCTTATGCATCCAGTTGTACACTAATTTTTGTTCGCGAAATCAATTGTTTATTTATTTGTCTAGTATTTATTTCGTATTATTATAACCTGTATAAATTTTATTGGCGATACCTGCTTCTTCCTTGGATTCATTACCTTGTTTTCCACGCAAGCATCTGAGAGGGGGAGGGAAGGTAATAAAAAAAACGTTAAAAAACAATCAATGAAGTTTATTTTTTCCGTTTTTTTCGTTTTTTTAATCTACATTTACACTCACAATCACATTTTTGCATGATTTAAAAGCGAAAAAATCGAGAAATTGATGGGTTTTTTTTGATCATTTTGTGTGTAATGGGTGCAGAAAAAATTTCCATCCATTTTCACTCAATCACCACGCATGTATATTGTGAAATTTCAGTTTTGTCATCGTTTAGAGTGATTTTTTAAGAAGTTTTTGGTCTTTTTTTTTGTTGCCTTTTACAGTTAAAAGTAGAAACTTGGATCGTTTTACTGACATTCTATATCTTTTCTCACAGGTCTCTGCGGAAATTGGATCGAGATCGCTTACGGTACCAAGTCCGGCATTGTCAGGATTATCGTTCAGCATCCGGAGACTGTGGGTCACGGGCCCCAGCTGTTCCAGACCTTCACTGTTCACCAAAGCAGCGTAACTAAAGTAAATAATCGGCATAAACTATGTAAAAGCTTACAAATTCTCTTAAATCTCAAAAAATCACAATTTTACACAACTAAATATTATCAATATCAATCAAAAATCCTGCTTCGCTGTAAAAAAAAAGTACGCTAAGCACAATTTTCCTTGAATAGAAAAAAACAATCAACCGCGCTGATTTTAAAAATGTTCAGTGTTTTAATGACATTGTTTTTTTTTTCTATTCAAGGGAAATCGTGCTTGGCGTACTTTTTTTTTACAGCAAAGCTATATTTTTGATTAATTTTATGGATTTTTAGTAGAAATCATGCAATATTGAAAAAATCACAAATTTCGCTCATTCAATATTTGAAAGAAACGCTCTGAAAATAAATTTTCGATGCTTAGCTTTGACTGGAGATTTTCTGGTCAAATAAATAATCTCGTTTATTGAGAAAGATATTGAATAATTGTCTAATAAAGCAAAACGGTTTTAGACTTTATTTTTCTCGAGGCAAAATGCCTTAGACATTGCCAAGGTCGAAAAATGGTTTTTTTTCAACCTCTAAGAGTCAATATACCTCGAAGAAGATGCTTAAAAACCACTCGAAATAAGTGAAAATGATCCGGACATCATCACCGTCGAAAGTTGATTCGTTTGACCGCAATAAATTATAAAATTTCGTTTGAAACAAATAGAATGTGTCTCAATGAAATAAATATCAAACAAATGAAGATCGCATGTGTCCCTATTTTTCTAAATTTTATGAAATTCTGGGGAAACATCGGTTGCAAGGGAAATATCTCGCTTAATAGACGGTCAATCGAGGTAATTTTGGATCCATTCGACAGGGAATTTACGGTATATATGGTATCCGAGAAGAGTTACGTGAAAAATAAATTAATTCCAACGTTATTTCAAATTAAGATTTCATTTGTTCGAAAAATCATTTTCTTTCTTGTACAAAAAGCATGAGGAGTTTAGATTCAATACTGAGTCAAGGTTCCGCGTTTATTTGTAAAAAAAAAATGTCTTCATACGCTAAAATTCATATTTACGATTTTTCAGGTACGATTATCGGAGAAATACTTGGTGTCAGTTTGTTCCGAGTACAATCACGGCCGCAGCTGGGCCCTCACGCGATTTCGGGGCATGATATCTACTCAACCGGGCTCCACACCCGAGGCAAGCTTCAAAATTGTCTCTCTAGACTCGATGGATCCGTCGCTGAGCAACGATGCCGGCAATGATTTTGGTAAATATATTTTTTTCTATATTTACAATCATTTCCAGACATTAATTGGGGATTTAATGTTGATAGGACCCTTTGGAGAACAGGATGATGAGCAGGTTTTCGTGCAAAAAGTTGTTCCTGAGACTGATCAACTGTTTGTGCGTTTGGCATCGAATGGAAAACGTGTTTGCGTGATTCAATCCGTTGATGGCAGCTCTATTAGTTCATTTTGCGTGCACGAGTGTGAAGGATCTAGTCGTATGGGCTCTAGGCCTCGAAGGTTCATATTTACCGGACACTCCAATGGCGCTATTCAAATGTGGGACTTGACTACAGCTCTGGATCCATCGTTTAAAGCCTATCAAGGTGATTTTTGACCAGTTTGGTTAGTATTTAGTGCTTAAAAACTTATTTTAATTTTTTAGCCACAAATTTTCCGGGTGGACCGACGCCTGAAGAGCTGTGGAAGCTTTTAGATCAGTGTGACTTGAGCAATAGTCACTCCTCAACACCCTGCATCAGTCCCTGCCCCTCGCTCGTCTCATCAATGCCTCGAATCAAGACGAGCAATGTGCATTTTCTCAATCAGTCGCAGATATCTGACTCAAATCCCGGTCCAAGCGGGTCCTAAGGCACAAGTTTAGGCTTTTAAGCCGGTCGATTCGGGTTTTTTGTTATTATTCATTCTCTCAAATATTTTACAAACTATCTTAGAGTATGAATTTTCGATTGGCAATCGGTTATTTGTCAAATGAACTCTTGGCGGTGTTAAATCGACGTGTTTATCACTCACTTTATTGCCGGTTTTATAAAATTTACTTTAGATAGGTACAATTTAATCCCTGGGGATTTGTTGAATGATTTATATGTTAAAAAAATACTCTGCTAGACTTGAAAAAATCTGTGGGTAAAATCATTGCTAATTTTAGGAATTCATATAACTTATATATATATATTATACATTGAGCTGCTTAAATAATCATTGTTAAGTTTGTTTATCTAGCCACAATGATGGAAAAAATAATGTGACTGTTTTTCCTGTGATCTCAAAAACAAAAAATTACAATAAACATTTTTAAAAAATTTTCTTCTATATAAACAGTGAAAAAAAAAAAGATGAAAATTATTTCACGAAAAAAATATATATATCACACAACTAATTCAACTAATTTGTAAAATTCACTCGTCAACAATATATTTTCGATTAAAATCCATCAATTTAATGATAACACAGGTCCACAAAAAAATACGTTGGTTGTGCTAGGTGTCGGACGAATTTTTTCCGCTGAACACGAATTTGTGGTCAGAATTGAAGGATCATTGAGTAAAACATCGAGAAAAATCGAAAAAAAATGAATTCACTGCATATCTTGTCTTTTAAATTGGTGAAATAGATTTTTTTTCAAAAAAAATTTAAAAATTGGCAAATTAAAATATCGAGAAAAATCCGAAAAATCGATTAAATAACGATCTAGTCGTTTTTTTCACTATGCCGATGATATTTTTATAGTTTTCGTCCTTTTGTCTTTGAATTACCTATGAAAATGTACTGATTTTATTTTGTTGAAGATAAAAAATAAAAAATTCAGTTCACCTTTGTAAGACTCAATTACGACGCAATACGCAGTGAATTCAGTTTTCTGTTTGTTTTTTTTTTTCGAGGTTTTACTTCCCGATTTCATGCAATGCACAGTAAATTCAATTTTTATCGTATCGAGGCACTATGGTGATGTATTACTACTCACAAGAATTGAACACACGGTAAAAAATGTCGTAAATGCCGTGAACATTCAGTCAATCTCCTACAATGGTCGGGAGAGATGTTTAGAATTAATCAAATGAAGTATTTATGCCAAAAAAGGTTATTATCAAACCAGACAGGATTTGTGAGGGGTGTCAGAAGAAGACACCAAGCGACAAGGCCGATGACAAAGACACCAAAAAGCGCAGCGCGCTTCAGAGGATCTCGATAGGCCACAACTTCCGATAAATCGGGAAATCCCATGTGATTGCAGAAGGAGTGTACGGCAAAAGGTGCCACAAAGTGTCCTAAAAGTAAAAAAAAAACCACGTTTACAAACCTTTACGATCTTTAAACATCCTGACAATACCTGTTTTGGCGAAGAGAAACGCAGCGTAGGCACCGAAAAGTGTCGTATAGGCGAATTGAAAACCTTCAACAGGACAATTGACATTACTAAATGACTTAAAAAGCCTTTAGAGATGATTCTTTCTTACTCACCAGCCAGAATCAAAGCGTGCTGTAGTTTCATACCAACTTTTGTACGCTCAACAACGTGGTGAAAGTGTGCGACACCGAAAAACAGCGGACAGACAAAGATGGCAGTTGTCGGAGGAAAACATTGCAGCATCATCGGCAGCATACACGCCCTGAAGGTCCATTCTTCACTCAGAGGAGCCACAACCTGATTCCGCCACCAGGCGAGAGTCCGTAAATTGTCGATCCAGTACATCGGTTCTGAATTTAAACCCTTAAAATCGACTTGAACGAAATTTTACGAGGCATTAACGTGTGTACGTACATGAATACTAACCAGCGTAGAGTTTCCACAAGCCATTGAAGCCTTGCATGGTCAATGGACCGAGGAAAAGCACCATTGTGAGCGCCAGAGGTATCACAATTGCTTGTAGAAGGCCTGACCAGCGTAAACCAAGTAATTCCCAAAGCGTAGCCTAAAATTCATACATTTACAGACTTGTCCTGATTATTTTCTGATATACATACCTTCTCAAAGGCATCGCTGGTCATGCCAAAGTATAAAAATCCCGGCGAGATGAGTGCCATGACGAAGACACTGCAAAATCGCTTTTTAATAATACTCGGATGTTCCCTGAAACATAAAACATCATGTTTAAAATTTCCCGCAAAGTGTTTGGAATTTTTCTTCGATAAATTCGGTCGCTGTCCATAATTGCAGGGATACAATACGTGTAGACTGAATAAGAGACAAAAGAACGATATAATTGTGTGCATATTGAGTGTCTGTGTGTACAGTGCAGTTGAGCCCGGCGACCATTCCTGTTCGTTAGCTACTGCCAACTCGATTTTTGCCGTTAGAAACTTAAAAAAACCATCTGACTAAGCCGGTTAATAGTTAATAGGCTACTTGCAGTACTAAACAATGTAATAATAACTAAATATCTGCGTTAAATGTATGGAAAAAGTGTTGAAATCATGTGTAAATGAGGTCGAATGAAAAATTTATGGGTGTTGGATATTGTCGAGGTTTTCGTCGATTTTTTATTAAGTTAAAGTAAGTGTTTTACCTTGTGTGCGGTGAATTCCATACGTAGAGACTGGCAACATAGGTGATTGATAGCAGAAGGCATGAGAAAATTGCGTAAATACACTGGAATTTGTTGTTTCGCTCGGTAACCTCCATTGCACGGCCATACTGTTTTTGTCGCAGTCAGTTGGCAGACCTGAGGCGCGCGCACATAATCGAAGAATTTCTGTTCGCTTGTGTATGTGTGCAATAAAGAGGGTCGTTCAAAGTATTGCAGGGTAGTGTGTGTGTTAGCCGACGAAAACAGAGACGAGTAGATTAAAAAACATCGTGTGTATGACAGAGGGAGATGAAAAAGAGACAGTAAACTTGTTAGTGTGCGCTTGCGCAGAATTCCGCTAGTCCTCCGGCAGAAGGCAGCTCTACCGTCAATGAGAAGATGGCCGCTGTGTTCGGTGGAAGTGTCGCCATTGTTTAGTGTTTTAGTTTTTGTTAAAAACGGGCTTATTTCGGTAGATTATTCGGTGGTTTGAGCGAAAACGAAGATGCCGAGTGCGCCGTTTAGCTCGTCGAGAAACTACGTTCGGCGTTCGAGGAGGAGGATAGCCAACAGGATTCCCTTGCCGTCTAGAACATCCTCAGGTAAGAGAGAGACACAATTCGTGAGACTCTGCCCCGTTCTCACACAATCCACGCACCTGCACCGACGCTTTTCCACGATATTATCGTCTGCTATCTGTCCGAAAAACCAGTCGCACATCTAGCTCAGTTTTCCAATGATAATTTCACGTCCTCGCGTCCTTCACCCCTTTACCCGTCCTTTGTCCATTGACCCACGACCCTTTCTCGTCATACCTTCTCATCCTGCTTTTCTCCTCGTTCTCCGGTGCCTCGAAGTCTGGCCTAAAAACACTCACCGATCGCCTTGCCTCGATTCCCACATTTACCCGAAAAAACACTGTAGCCCATTTTTTTTTCTTTCGCCTCTCCAATCGATTCGATCCCGCAGTGGTCCACCCGATTCTCTCTGCACCAACAAATCCCTGTCCCATTTTTCATGCATCTTTATCATCGATTTTTTTTTTCCTATCCAACACTACCGTTGACAATCGTCTCGATAACCGAATCTCTCTCTCTCACTTTTTTTTTTTCAATCGTGCGTTTCACAGTTAAATTTCATGTTAGCGCCGGCAATCATTTAATTGATGATAATTGGATCAAGCTGATAATGATGCGCAAGGGCTCGTTTTTTTTTTCAGCTAATGTATATGAATTAATGCTTGTTACATCACCAATTATTTCGGTAATTTATTACCTTTTGTGATGTATTATAAAATATTTCGTTTTTTTTGTTGTTGTTGTTGTATTTTTAGTGAGTTTAAACATCAATTGTTGGAGATGTAGTGGTTAAAATGTCGTTTTTGAGCGACGAATTATTTAAAAATAATTTTTCAGCAGAGCCATGCGATCTTCTCTGTCCAGCATCGAACCAAATTCCTCCTGGAGGCGGCGGAGCCGGTGGCGCGCGAGGTTCCTCACCAAGTGTTTCGGGAGTAGCAGCCCCATCACCGTCGCCCAGTCACTCCCACTCTTCTCCGTACGACCTGCGACGAAAGAGCCCACCACATCCGGACCCGGCACCTGGCTCCAGTTCCGCACTACCTCCACAGGGAGGAAGCAGTATCGCAGCGGCCTTGGGCTCTTTCTCACTTCCAGCGAGGAAACGACCTCGACGAACATGTTCCATGTCGACAGATGGTGAGTTTTTTTATTGTCAATGAATTGTAATATTATTTTTGTGAGAAATCGACATGAATTTGAGTTTACTTCAGGTACAAACACAAATACTGCTGCGCATTATTTATTGTACGAGCTACCGGATGAAGTTTTACTCACGATATTCAATTACTTCTTGGAGATTGACTTGTGCAGGATGTCGCAAGTGTGCAAACGCTTCCAGGCTATTGCAAATGACACTGAGCTTTGGAAATCTCTTTATCAGCAAGTTTATCAGTATGATTTGCCACTTTTTAATCCAGCGCCGTGCAAGTTTGAATTTGTATCGCCTGACGAGTCGGAATATCCAAATCCGTGGAAGGAGAGCTTCCGCCAGCTGTATCGCGGCGTACATGTCCGCCTGGGCTTCCAGGATCTCAAGTTTAAGGGCCGTAGTTTGCCCTATTTCAACTCGGTGCAGAGTGCGCTTGATTATGCCGATGAATTCCGGAGCAACAGCAGCAATGGCAGTAGTAGTAGCAGCAGCAGCAGTAGCAGCAGCAGTTCTTCCAATCAAAGCAATGTCGCTTCGTCCAATGGTCAGGGCAATTGCTGTGGTAATGCCCAAACTACCGATGATTCACCGCAGCCGATTATTTTCCTACATGCCGGCACCTATCGCGGCGAATTTCTCGTTATTGACAGCGATGTTGCTATTATTGGCGCTGCTCCTGGCAATGTCGCAGAGTCTGTTATACTCGAGCGTGAGACTGAGTCTACAATGATGTTTGTCGAGGGTGCTAAACGCGCTTATGCTGGACATCTCACTCTGAAATTTACCCCTGAAGTCACCAGCACTGTTCCACATCATAAACACTATTGTTTGGAGATTGGCGAGAATTGCAGTCCTACTATTGATCACTGCATTATCAGAAGTTCTAGTGTCGGTGAGTTTTTTTTAGTTATAAATGTTTTAAAAATAATTTTTTATCATCTTATTAAAGTTTATTTCAACAGATATAACACATTTTTCGAGTCTGTTGAAGTCGATAAAATTTATTACGAGTATAAATGTAGCTTTTTTTAAATTTTTTATTAACACAAGCTTATTTTATTTTATTTTTTTTTTATCAAAAATAATTTTTTTTTTATGATATAAACGATGTAGAATCTCAATGGAAAAATTTCGATACTGAGAATTTTTTTATTGGAAATACAAAAAATGTTTTAATAATTTTATATGAAAATAAAAATTATGGAAGTAAAATGAGCTATTTTTTAGGGAGAAAAAAAAATTTTTTATTTATTTTTTTTTTCGTGTTGGAATTTCTATAAAAGAGATATGTGTTGACATAAATAGATATTACATAGAATTAAAAATTTTATTATAAGAAAAGAACTTGAATGAATTTTAATATTATAGTAGAAACTGAGAAAAAAAAATAGTGGAAAATATTGAAATGTGTTGATTTTTTTCGCTTTTCGAGCAGTGGGTGCTGCAGTCTGTGTGTCGGGCGGTGGAGCAAATCCCACGGTGAAAAATTGCGACATATCCGACTGTGAAAACGTTGGTCTATATGTGACAGACTACGCCCAAGGTACCTACGAGGACAATGAAATATCACGGAACGCATTGGCGGGAATTTGGGTGAAAAATTATGCCAATCCAATAATGCGACGTAATCACATACATCACGGCCGTGATGTTGGTATATTTACATTTGACAATGGTCTGGGATACTTTGAGGGAAATGACATCCACAACAACCGCATTGCCGGATTTGAGGTTAAGGCCGGAGCGAATCCAACGGTTGTACAGTGTGAGATACATCATGGACAAACTGGTGGTATTTACGTTCACGAAAACGGTCTTGGACAATTTATTGATAATAAAATACACTCGAACAATTTTGCGGGTGTTTGGATAACGTCAAACTCCAATCCGACAATTCGACGCAATGAGATTTACAATGGTCACCAGGGTGGTGTCTATATTTTTGGCGAAGGACGCGGATTAATTGAGCATAATAATATTTACGGTAATGCACTTGCTGGTATACAAATACGAACAAATTCCGATCCGATTGTGCGACATAACAAGATTCATCATGGTCAACATGGCGGAATTTATGTACACGAAAAGGGCCAGGGCTTGATCGAGGAGAATGAGGTTTATGCTAATACTCTTGCTGGTGTTTGGATCACCACTGGAAGTACACCTATACTCAGGAGAAACCGAATTCACAGTGGTAAACAAGTTGGCGTTTACTTTTACGACAATGGCCATGGGAAACTTGAGGACAATGATATCTTCAATCACCTGTATTCAGGAGTACAAATAAGGTAATTTTCTGCAACAAAAAAATCTATTTTCTTTCCTCCAAGTCTTTAATTATTGTATAATACAATTATGATGATGTTTTTCTATCAAGGACTGGCAGTAATCCCGTTATTCGTGGAAATAAAATTTGGGGCGGTCAGAATGGCGGTGTTCTTGTGTACAACAGCGGTTTAGGCTTGCTCGAGCAGAACGAAATATTTGACAATGCCATGGCGGGTGTTTGGATCAAAACTGATAGCAATCCTACGTTGAAAAGAAATAAAATTTTTGATGGACGTGACGGTGGAATTTGTATATTCAATGGAGGCAAAGGTAAAATTTTATTTTATTTAGATTGAATCTTTTAATATAATTTTTTATTTTAGGTGTTTTAGAAGAAAATGACATATTTCGTAATGCTCAAGCTGGAGTACTTATATCAACGCAATCGTATCCAGTTTTGAGGAGAAATCGTATTTTTGATGGCCTGGCTGCCGGCGTAGAGATAACAAATAATGCAACTGCTACTCTAGAATTTAATCAAATTTTTAACAATCGCTTTGGTGGATTGTGTTTAGCGAGTGGAGTTCAACCAACTTCGCGGGGTAAGTTGTAATTTTTTGTTTTTTGTCGTTTTTTTATATTCAATACTTGAAAAATTTGTTTTAAAGTTTTTTTATAGTTGAAAAAAAAAAAAAAAAAAACAATAGAAAATTGAAACATGCTCTTAAAACTAAAGTAAAGTATTATTTAAACGAGTTTTTTTGTTTTTTTACGTTTTTCGATATCGCAAATTAGTTGAGGGAATGATTATTGAGTTGATTATTCAATTTTTAATGATTTTTTAGTTTTAGACATTTTCCCGCGTGCTTTTAAGCTTAGATTTCGCGCATTAGGATAAAATTAAATTTTTAAAAGTCACAGTTACTAATAATTTAGACATAAAAAAACTTACATATGTGTCAAAAGGCATTAAAGATAATTTTTTTTTTTTTGCTTATTCTATTGAAAACCTAATTCAAAATATGATCCGCTTATTTTTGAATTTTCAAAGGATTCATATTTATTGAATATTTCGCAATGTTCGTAATTTTTTTCTGTTTTTTTTTTTTTTCAGTGATAACTCGTTAATTAAGCTAAATAATGAAAAATGTTATAAAAACTGAATTCTTGATGATGAAATTCTCTATAAAAAATGTTGAATACAATTTTTTTGTATTTTGCGTCATGTTTGCGATATTTTGAAAAATGAAAATATCTTAAAAATTATTGGAAAATGAAGAAAATTTTTAATTAACGTTTTTTTTTAAAAAAAGATGATTGAATCCTCAATAATTTAGTTTTTATAAAAATTTTTGTTATTTTGCTCATTTATTGAGTTATCGTCGAAAAAAAAAAAAAAAAATCAAAAACAGTGAAATAATTACATTAGGGTGATAAAAAAAAACCGACCGATTTCAAAATTCGTGAGTGACTTTTAAAAAAGCTTGTATATGGTCAATTTCTTTGCAGGGTTCTTAGAATATGATAAACTATGTTTTTTTTTTTTATATATACGACTCGAAAAACAAAAAAAATCGGTTTTTTTTGGACCTCTCTCAAGTACATACGGAAATACACCATTTGTGTTTTAATTATAAATGTGTTATCGATGGAATATATTCGAAAGAATAAAAAATCATATGCCCTTTTAGTATTATTGATGCGGAATCATACTCGGAGCTTTATCTCCGGTTATATCCGGCATTCCAAGAGTCTTACGGGAGAAACATTCCCACCCGAGGCTATAGACACGGGTTTTAATATCTTTATCTAGGCTTTGACTCATAAAACAATCGATTAAATGAATTTTTTAACTCATCTATCGACTACAGTATAGCTTGTCGTTAAGTTTTCTAGTTTACCATTGAATTACAATGCTAAATTTTCGCTTTTTACATTGAAAAAAATGGTGTTTTTTTTTTCAGGTAACAAAATATTCAGCAATCAAGATGCTGTTGAGAAGGCAGTAGAAAATGGCCAGTGTTTATACAAAATAAGTTCGTACACATCGTTCCCCATGCACGACTTTTATCGTTGTCAAACGTGCAACACGACAGATAGAAATGCTATTTGTGTCAACTGTATAAAAACTTGTCACGCCGGTCATGATGTGGAGTTCATCAGACACGATAGGTAAGTAATAATTACTAGCCGAATTGTTGTATTTCCATCTATAACCGATCAAATCAATTTCTGCTTCTAATATCACCACAAAATATTTATCAATGCTTCTTCAGATTGAAGATGTATGGCCCACTGTTCCGTTAAATCATGTCTTCATAAATTTTATGAAAATTTTATTCAAAATTACTCCGTTACTCTTAATAGAACAGGATAAAAGTTTTTTTTTCCAATAAAAACAATTAAAAGTAGCATAAACTTGACTAATTTTGGCCGCAGTAACTATTGGTCGCGAGGGCCAATCAGCATTGCGAATACACAACTTGGCAACCGCGCGCGGTCAGCTGTCGAGCAGATTCTGTGTAAAAATACTTGAATATTTAATAATCATTATTATTTTATGCTCTAATATGTTTTTCGCAATATATTCTCATTCGCAATGGTATTTATTTACTAGTAAATAACCCAAAATGAAAAATGGTACAATTCAAAATACACGAGTTTAAATGTTGCGCGTTAAGTAATATATCTATATAGCGTGCGACGTTGCACGATCGCTGTTATTGCAATGGCTGCCGCCCTGCATATATATTTTCGTCACTCAAAATTTACATTTTTATTAATTAATATCTCGAGAACGAGCCTGGATTGGCCAAATTTTCTCGTGGTCAAAAAATCCCGCAGATATCTAACTACATGCAAATTAGTTTTTTTTTGACCTGTCAATCTATTATCCCTCTAAATTTTGGCTATCTCGACCTGCAAATGATGACATCCGCCTAAATAACACAGCATTATATGGCACGTTTAATATCAAATTAATCAAAAAGCCTGGATAGAGGTGCTGATTTTTTTTAATCGATGCGAAATTGTTTTTTCTACACGAGATTTTAAATTCAACGTTCTGTCAATAAGTCAATATTTGGGCTGTACATCCTTAAAAGTATTTAAATATAGTTACTTAATTTTTTTTTTCAAATTTACTTATTTTTTTGTGTTTTTGCAGATTTTTCTGCGACTGTGGCGCCGGAACTTTGAGCAATCAGTGCCAACTTCAGGGTGAACCGACGCAAGACACGGACACACTGTACGATAGTGCTGCCCCCATGGAATCACACACTCTCATGGTAAACTAGGACAAAACTTGAAAAAAGAAGAAATTTCCAAGAAGCAATCGTTGGAATGGTTGAAAAACATCACGGAATTATCCTCACCTCTATCAAAAAAAAAATCAACATCACGGTAATCTGTTGCTAAGATTATACATATTTTTTCTATTAACGTAATTATTATTTTCATAGTTATTATCATGATTATTAGCATCACTTATCGATATAAATTACGCCCGTGTTGTCCATTTATCGTCATTTGTCGTCGTGCTCGTCGTCTTCATTGAATATTCATTATCATTGTTATATTATCATTATACGAAAAATTTGTTTAGTTGGCATATCGTTGAAACCTTTGTATTCATCGTTTCGGAGAAGCCTTAATTTTCTTTTTCGGGTTTATAAAACTAAATACTTAGAATCTCTATTTCTAATCATTTTTGCCGTGAATATGACTTAAATAGTAATCAAAGAATTAATTTAAACGTGTGGAGTTAAAAAAGCCGGTCATTTTGAATGCCGCAAAATGAAAAGAATTTTAGGTTATATGACATATTTCAGTTTTTTTTTTTTTTTTTTCATTTTAAATTTAATATTTATATTTTGAGAGATTAGACATTGTTGAAAAATTGCAATTCAAACATACGTACAATATGATACTTATTTTTCTTTTTTTTTATTGTTTACTTTAGCTTATTTTGGTATAATATTTTTCTCTAATTGCTTTGATTTCGCTTTTTTTTTGTTGACGACAAATGTGTGGTGTGTTTCAAGCCAAAATATCGTGCGGAAATTAATGTATAATAATACACACTGCCACGAAGATTGTTGTAAGAATAAGGAAGTAAAAAAGAAAAAAACGTGTCGTGAAAATGATTGTTGCATACTCAAAGAAAGAACAAAAAAAAAATAGTAATCTATGTGCCAGTAGTGAAATGTACTGAAAGACTATGTTTTTAATGCATTGGCAGTTCTATTGGAGTTCTATTTCTCAACATATGAATAAATAATTGAGGTTAGATTGTAGCGCCACAAGAATAGCCTACAAAAAGAAAAAGAGCAAACGTAAATCGTGTTTTGTGAGAATGCCTGAGCACGAGTGTTAAAAAATGGCTACAATCAGACTAATAATAATCAAAATTTTTACACTGCACTACACGAAAAGAAAAAAGAAAAATTTATTGATGTAGAAAAAGGCTTTTTTTCGCACGTTACTAGTGTTTAAGCGCCGAAACTAACAACAATCGATAATTATTGATTAATGCACGTTAAATAACGTCTTGTTGATAAAGATTGTCATACTTTAATGCCGTGCTAAATGTTGTATTTGACTGATGCGACGGTCCTAATATGCCCGTGGGCAAAGTGCATAATAACGATACTGAAATGTAAAATTTCAAAACTAAGATGAAGAAAAAAAAAAACATTGCTAAATTCATGAAACGTACGGATAACTGTGTGTAAATAAGTAAAGCGCGCGAATCGTGACTATTTTTGTTTTTTCGGTTTTAAAAAATATTCAGCGGCCATCTTCTCTTCTCTGCGCGTGCGCGTGGGGCAGAGCGTCGCTTATTCTCATTTCACGATTGATTTTTTGTATACAACTCGATATACGGTTTAAAACTAAGCACTTTATCATTGTCATGTGTTTGGTGATGTGCTTTTATTCCGATATTCGATGACGACACAAGTCCTCGATAAATATTAATAAAAAAACGGGGGGAAATATCGGTTCAAGTCGGAACGCGCGCGGCCATCTTCCCTAAAATGGAAAATAATAATAAGTAGAAATGTTGAAATAAACTTCTTTTTTTTCTAGGTTAATGATTGATAGTTTTTTTCCATTGATGATAAATTAGAATTGACATTTTTTTGTAAATTATTATCTTGAAATGAGATAATCGGGCTAATTATCTGCAAGACAGTTTTAAAGGCGTGTTCACTCGATGCACCCACCAAGTGCCGGCCATTTTTCAGGCACAGAAAACAAGTTATTTCGTGCGGTGCGTTTTTTTTTTTGTCGTCGTCGTTTTTAAAGATATAGCCTGTGTGTGGGTGTGACAGAATTGATCGGATTTATTTCGTTATGTCAGAGTAGAAAAAAAAGCTACGGAAAATGTGATATGTGTGAATGTATGTTGTGTGTGAATGTTATCGCACGAAATAACTAACTATTAATTCGATGCTCTCACGCTATTTGATAACCGTCAAGATATCCATTGTCATTTTCCTTATCAATTTTGATGGATTATGCGTGTGTATTCGTACTATATACATTCTCGTTCTTCCAAACGTGAAATCTATGATGCAATTAATTCATCTTGGGATTATATAGCGTGCGCCACAAAAGCAGGACGATATATATATGTATACTTTTTTCAAAATTTTGTTTCTTTTTCGTGACTATCAACTATTTGTTTTCAAGAGTGTTATATAAAGCAAAAATATTGTAAACCATTGTTTCGTGTACTGCAGCTTGTGTTAAAAAAAAATAATGATACAAAAATAACGGTTTTGTTGAATATACGTTTGTAAAGTCGGTAATGTAGGTAGTTATCAAGGTTATCTACAGAGATACATTCCCGTCATTTTTCTTTCTTTATCGCATTTTTGTTGTTTTACTTACTTACTCATTTGCGAAATATAATTTGGAAATACTGGACTTCCATGTGTTTTCTTTTGTTGCTTAGAAATTTTATTTTTATGCTGCAGTGCGCGAGCATCATCTGTTGAATGTGATTTTTTTCTTTCCTTTTTTTTTTGTGGTTAGAATGTATAATCATAAGATGTGTGTACGTATGTTGTCTGTTTACATTTCCAGTTGGTTTTTAAGTCTTTCTTTTTTTTTTTTGTTGGTAAAAAGCAAATCTGAAAACGAGTTTTTTTTTTATTGTATCGTATAAATATGCGAAAAATGACTTGAATTGCTATAGAGAACTTTTTTTTTTCAAATAATTATTGAAATTTGAAGAAAAAAATTAAAGAAGAAAACTTTTGTAAAATCTCTAAAGATTTTTTTTTGTCGATGACAAAAAAATTGGTTTCAGTTTGTGGAATATTTATATGATATAAAAAAGTAACTCGTAATTTTTTTTTGCAGTTATCTTTAAAAACAATTTTTTTTTTTTATTTTTAAACATTTTGATATAACTGCAAGAATTTTCCTAAAATTTCGTTTTTTTTTTGCTATCTATTTTTTCTGAGATTTTTTGAGTGATGTAAAAAAAAGTATAGTTTTTTTTTCTCCTTCTACTTAATTTCATACCTATTCTATATATTTTTTCAATTATCAATCGGCGCACTTCTTATTCATTATTGATTTTGTTCTACATTAAAAACACACACATTTTTGACTGTAAAAAAAGTTCAGTAATAATTTTTTTGTCTTCGAGCATTTGACAACCAATAAAATAAAATAAAATCTTTGAATGAAAAATAATCAATAAATATGCATAGTAACAGTAAAAAAAATCAACCTTTCCATGGGGGCTCTTTACTACGTATAGCATTCATGTTTTTTTTTTTTTTTGCTACGTAGAGGTGCAAATTCTTAGGAGTTTCAGTTTTTAAGTAGTTCCCGTTGCTGGGTTTTTCTTCATCTCCGCCTTTTTGTTTTCCGAATTAACATTCTCTTTGTCCTGATGATATTCTGATTTTTGAACACGCTGTTCGTTGCTGTGATCTTGTTTTAAATATCGTACAAATGAGTTTTGGATTTTCTATATAGAAATTCAAACTTCTCCGAAAAAGTATCCAAAAATCAGAGTAGTATCAGAACAAAGAGAATGTTGATCCGGAAAAAAAAGGTAGAGATAAAGAAAAACATAACGACAGAAACCACTAAAAAAAAAACCGAAATTTTTTAAAAATTCGGACTTCTATACATAGCAAAAAAACATGGATGCTGTTAAAAAGTTAATTATACATATTTATTGATTATTTTTCATTCAAAGATTTTATTTTTAATTTATTAATTGTCGAATTTTCAGAGACAAAAAAATTATAATCGTGTGTGTGTGTGTTTTAATGTAATATGCAATTAATTGAAAAAAAGCGGAAAGATGTATTATGTCTAATGAAACCAGTAAGACTGTAACAATTTAAATAGTATTCTGAAAAGTAGAAGAAAAAAAAATAATTAACAAATTATAAAATGATGAATAATCGCCCATGGAACTGCCTTTCGTTCAACACGCGTCACACGTCTCATAACCTCTTCCCCATCACGCAAGACGACATAGCAGTTATTATTATATAGTCCTTGTCATCCACCCATGTATTATTTACTCTATAACCCTCGTCATGTTGGACGTTGTTATTAATAAGCCCACGTCATGTGTATTTTATTTAACTTCCTCGCATTTTCGCAGCATAACTCATGTCGATCCATACTTGCCATTACACTGAATATAGTTGCCATTTTAGTTTTTGTTTGTTCTTTTATTTTTTTCACACGTTATAAATGGTTAATTCTGCGGCTACGATATAGAATAGTAATAGCTTTAAGCAATTCTATCGATGGAAACACGCGTCCAGACACTAATGAAGAGCGGAAGATGAAAAAAAAATATTCACAAACACTATTCTGTACTGTAAATAATAATTAATCTGTCTTTTTATTATTATATTAATTAAATTCCGTGAGACTTCTCGAACACTACAAATATAATTATATATGCATATATATCAAACGGATGTATGTGTGTATATATTTTACACAAGCGAACACACTATATAAGTGTACGATAATTATCTAGATAAGTTTACATATATAAATAACGTATTGATTATTATACTATTATAAAAAAATATATTATTACCAATTACTATTTTTATTTTTCTATCCTTGGATGCTTCTAGTGTGTTGATTATTCCTTATAGTGTCGGTATAATCAATCCCTGGATTTCTCCTGTTTTTTTATTATCCTTAAAATGAATTAAAAGACATCATCTGAAAGTAGTTTTCTTTATTGAAAAGTAATTCTGTGGCAGAAAGTGATTTTTATAAACTGAGAGCGAGTTTAGTTAGCAAATGGCGGCGCAGAAGGCTTCAACATGGCGGCTGGATCCACATCGCATGTTTAATAGTTGATTCAACACCTTCAAACGTGGTTATTGTTAAAATGAATAATTTTATCTGAAAGAAAAAATGTGAGAAATTGATATAAAGTTTTAGTTTTCTGTATTGAAAAGTAATTCTGTGGCAGAAAGTGATTTTTATAAACTGAGAGCGAGTTTAGTTAGCAAATGGCGGCGCAGAAGGCTTCAACATGGCGGCTGGATCCACATCGCATGTTTAATAGTTGATTCAACACCTTCAAACGTGGTTATTGTTAAAATGAATAATTTTATCTGAAAGAAAAAATGTTAGAAATTGATATAAAGTTTTAGATTTCTGTATTGAAAAGTAATTTTGTGGCAGAAAGTGATTTTTATGAACTGAGAGCGAGTTTAGTCAGAAAATGGCGGCCCAAGATGCTTCAACATGGCGGCTGAATCCACATCGCATATTTAATAGTTGATTCAACACCTTCAAACGTGGTTATTGTTAAAATGAATAATTTTATCTGAAAGAAAAAATGTGAGAGATTGATATAAAATTGAAATCTACCAAAAATTCGAATTTTATAAATCTCATTTATAATACATATAGTATCTCCGCTATTTTCATATTTTTTTTACGTTTGAAAAAATTAAATGTTATTTTTTCATTATGATTTATTTGGTAAAAATCGTTTTAATTTAAAAATTACTTTTTACAGGTTTTATTTATTCATTAAAATTATGGATTTTTTTTATTTGTTAAAAATTTATTTATGATTGGGTTTCAATTGATAGGTCATTTAAATTTAATAATGCATGTTTGTTAATGTATATACATTCGTTCATCAAAAATGTCATCCATTCTAAATGCACAAAATCAATTACAGTTCCATTAAAATTTTGTAATACGTTTATATATTTGAAAATTCATTCATCAAGCACTCGAGTTAAATTGTGACCGTAAATCACAAATTGATAAAATTAGTCTGAAATATAGGAAAATTAACGTTTCCATCACTAGAACATGATTGCGAGGTTTTCTGTGATGCAGTAAATAATATAAAATGTAATAGAATAATACTCATTTTTTAAAAACGATAATTCAATATTTTTCAATTGGAAAAAAGAATTTTTTAGCTTCAATAGTATGGCATAAAAATTATTTCGAAAATTTTAAAACTCATAAAAAGGTGAAAAATTATTGAAGATTTTTAACGGCATAATTGTTTTTTTTTATATTAAAGATTTTTAATGACTATTTTTTTTTTTTTCTATCCATGAAAATCATGTTTAGCGTACTTTTTTTTACAACGAAGCTGTATTTTTGATTGATTTTATGAATTTTTAGTAGAAATCATGCAATGTTGAAAAAATCACAAATTTCGCTCATTCAATATTTGAAAGAAACGCTCTGAAAATAAATTTTCGATGCTTAGCTTTGACTGGAAATTTTCTGGTCAAATAAATAATCTCGTTTATTGAGAAAGATATTGAATAATTGTCTAATAAAGCAAAACGGTTTTAGACTTTATTTTTCTCGAGGCAAAATACCTTAGACATTGCCAAAGTCGAAAAATGGTTTTTTTTCAACCTCTAAGAATCAATATACCTCGAAGAAGATGCTTAAAAACCACTCGAAATAAGTGAAAATAACCCGGACATCATCATCGTCGAAAGTTGATTCGTTTGACCGCAATAAATTATAAAATTTCGTTTGAAACAAATAGAATGTGTCCCATGAAATAAATATCAAACAAATGAAGATCGCATGTGTCCCTATTTTTCTAAATTTTATGAAATTCTGGGAAAACATCGGCTGCTAGGGTAATATCTCACTTATACCAATATATCTAGATTACTCTATATGATATATAACATTTAAAAATTAAATTAGACTCTTAAAATATAGCTTTTCAAAATAATTCTTAGAAAATATTAATAATTTAAATAATCAATTGAAGAAAAAAAAATTATTCATTCTACAATGACAAATAAATACCTAACAACCCAATATATTAATTAAATATCATATTTCATCAAATTAACTCTTGATCAAAAGCATTAAATTATCCCATATCCTAAATAATTCATTAAATACCGACTTTTTCTTAGTTAATAAATTTTATAATATTAGTAATTAACTTTATTATCGATTTGAATCAAATATTAACTTGTTTGCTATACCAACAATTTCGAAAACATCAATGTTTCACATAATTTGTTATACATTAATTAAAAAAAAAAAATGGAGCAGCATATGCGGATGAACGAAGTCAAAGAAAAAAACCAATAAATCCCACACCCAAAATATCATATAAATCAAATCACAATTTATTGCCAACAATCAATTGAAACAAAAGATCCAAGTTATAATTACAAAAAATTACTTGATAAAAAAAAATTAATAAGAAAAGAAAAAAAAAAAATGTTGCGGAAAATTTTTCAGCGTCTTAACGTATAGCATAAATCAAAATCCAACTATAACACAATACTGTTAACCCTCAAATAATAATTAACCCTGAAGATAAAACCCGCCTGTCATGCTATAGACATCAGGGGTGACTGCAAAAAAAAAAAAATAAAATAAAAAAGCACGAGTTATTTTTTTTGCAGGCGAAAAAAAAAAAAAAAAACATATTTCCAAAACAAACAAAAAATTCTTCAACAATTTCATAAATTTCACAAGGGTTTTCAGGGTGGAAAAAAAATTCTCTAACATTAATTTTTTTCCACCTCAGCATCCCCTAAATGGACTGAATATCCTCATAAATAAAAGCAAGAGCCACATACCGCGCAAAAAATAATTTCTTTGACCTCGCCGCATTGCTGTCCGTATAGAAAAGATGCGATTAGCACAAACGACCGTGTTTCTTTCTTTTTAACAAAATATTTCACAAAAGCCTGAGGATATTTACTCTCGTCTTCCTTTCAACACATATATAAGACACCACAAAATACGTGTACATAATCGATACAGTAGGTACTTAGCCGTATACATAAAAGCTGAGACTTTCTTTTTCAGAAAAAAAAAATATCTGAAATATTTATCAAAAAGTTTTCCTCCTACTGAACCAGTGAAACAATTTATTATTTATGCGGAATTTGTATAATGTAGATAATGCACGATATAATCTTTTAATTATTTCCGTGTGTACGAACTGTGGAATTATATATTCCAGAATTAATAATAGTCCTATCTACCTACTCCGCAACTACATGCCATAGAGAAGGTCTCGTAATAAATAATATGAACCAGGCACTAATTGAATTATTGCTCAATTTGTCAATCTTCTGCTACAGGTTAATAACTTTACCATGAATAACAAAATTGCCGGAATAAGTGCATAAATTAATTGTACAATAAATGTACCCTGACTTAAAATTATAAATAATTTAATAAGCAATAATGAGACATGAAAATTTGATTATTAGAGAGTTTGAATTAAAATTTATATGATGACTTTAATAAGTTCTACTCAAGGAATATCGAGTTTATATTTGTATATCACAAATTTTATCAATTCTAATTATTTTGTTGGTATTTAAGCATTTGAAAAATTAGTTTAAAATTTTTTTACTAACGTACAAATGTACAAATTTATATATTAATGTTGAAAAATAAAAATAATTAATTAATTGTGGTGTTTATTTCAAATTGAGATTTTATTTGTTCGAAAAACTGTTTTCTTTCCTGTAAAGATACTCGGGAGGTCGAATTTTGGATTTATTTATTTATTATTCATTTTATTTATTTTTGTTTTTTCAAATTGCGTTAGTTGCATTATTAGTTAGAAATTTATATTTTTTATCCGATGTATTTATTTATTTTTCATTTTTTTAATCATTTTTTCCGCAAAAAAAAATTATGTTATTGGATAATTTTATTTTTTGTGCACATCACCAAAACGTGGTTTATATTAGTCGTACGTTTCAATTTGTTTAGTAAAATTCTATTGCAGATTTTAGAATTTGATAAAAATCATCCTATTGCCCGAGTGAATGAAAAGAGTCAATAGAATGACTGGAAGTATTGACAAACGAAAAAAAAAATCTATTTTTAATTGAAAATAGGAACGTCTAGAGTAAATGTACTAATTGATGACCGGTTAAGGGTAATTTGGCGAAAAATGATTGCTATTTAAATAATTTTTGGTGTTCAAGCCTCAATGAGCACATATAGAGTAAATGTACTAATTGATGACCGGTTAAGGGTAATTTGGCGAAAAATGATTGCTATTTAAATAATTTTTGGTGTTCAAGCCTCAATGAGCACATAATTATATCATTTGAACATTATATTTTCGATTTATAATTTTTTTTTAACAATTAAAATATAGCAATAACATAAAAATCTAAAGAAATGTCGCGTAAGTAAAAAACACCAGTTAATGACCGGTCATCAGCAATTAATGACCGGCCGTGTTCCAGTTATAGCAATAACATAAAAATCTAAAGAAATGTCGCGTAAGTAAAAAACACCAGTTAATGACCGGTCATCAGCAATTAATGACCGGCCGTGTTCCAGTTAATGACCGCCCGACAAATATTATTAATAAACTGTGCAAAGAAATAAGTTATAAGTTTTTATGCATTGAAATTATTTTAACTAATCGATAATTAACCTAAAGAGTCACTTTATAGGAATAATATAGAGTAAATTTTGTTTGTTTTGACTCAATCATAAACGAGTGTTTGAGGTTAGGTGTATCGATAATTAACCTAAAGAGTCACTTTATAGGAATAATATAGAGTAAATTTTGTTTGTTTTGACTCAATCATAAACGAGTGTTTGAGGTTAGGTGAACTTGAACCGGTCATCAACTGATGAAACGCCGTTCGTAATGCACATGTTCCAGTTAATCACCGATTTCGGCTAGTACACGTACTTTATAATTAATTACTTGAACCGGTCATCAACTGATGAAACGCCGTTCGTAATGCACATGTTCCAGTTAATCACCGATTTCGGCTAGTACACGTACTTTATAATTAATTTCCGATTCTTACAACTATCCACTCGTCTGGACAATGATACACGCGTCTTCCGCACAAAATTTCCAATCAATTAGTGTTTTTGCACATAAAAATTCGTCTAAGTAATTCGGGTGTTCAGGTTCTGGACAATGATACACGCGTCTTCCGCACAAAATTTCCAATCAATTAGTGTTTTTGCACATAAAAATTCGTCTAAGTAATTCGGGTGTTCAGGTGCTAGGTTAACGATATGTTTATATCCCAAGTTTTTGAATAATGGTACTTTTTTTATAGTTTAATATGTATACCTTCTCTATATATTCACATGCAGCAACGCAAATATCGACTTTCCAGGTCCTTTTAAACCGAAAACCAGTAATTCTCTATACAACCCTCAACTTTCCGAAACGTGTAATTACAGCATTGCTCATAAAATGATTTAATGATTTTTTCGTTATTTCTAGAGCCATAAATATATATTTTTTTCTCTTAAATGTAAAAGTAATTAAAATTATTTATTAATCAATAATTCGAAGATTTTATGTTTATTATATGACAATTTAATTTCTTTTAAACAACGCATAAAATAACAAGCAATTAACCGATTAATTAATTTTTTTTTTCATTTTTTGAAGATTTTAATTTTAATACAAATGAAAAATTCATTTTTCCGATCATTTCAAAGCTTATTATCTAAAATCCTCTTAAATGACATTCAACAATCCAAGTTATTTATTTTATATATTATAAACAATTTTTTTTTTATAGAAAACTTTCAATTTAAATTAATTTCAGCTTGGCAACATTTAATTTGTAAAAATCTCTAAGAAAAAAATGACATTGACACAATTACAATCAACGAAAAAAAATTAATTTTTAATTTAAACACATTAAAATTATTTACACATACATTTACGAGAGGTTATTAAGCCTTCGAGTACACACTGAGTCGTCTGGACCCTTACACTGACTTTGATCGAATGTAACACTCAACGATTTAAGAAAATGATAAGACTATAGTGATTGGCGGAGATAATTTAAACTATTGACTGTAAATTTCGACAGTTGTTGTAGCGTGATGAGTTATCAGATTTGTTTGACAAAAGATTGAAGTCGTAAAATAAATACTCTCGATTGAGATATAAATTAGATGACTAATTTTTTTATTTATTAAATGTATTTCAAGAGAACTCACGTAAATTTTCAGCAAGAAATGTTAGAATTCTAAAAAATTGCATTTTTTTTGATGAAATTCGATTGTTTAAATAAATATTTTCATCGTGAATTTTTTTTTTTTTTGTTGTGTTAAAGATTTTAATAACCTCTTTAATATTGATAAACTATTTAAACACAATTTTAAGTATATCTTTGAATTTTTTCAAACCAATTGGTTGAGTAGTTGTAGAATTCTACGCAATTCGCAGAGTGTAGGAGATGTCGAAAAAATAGGTGTGTACTCGAAGGGTTAAACAATAAATTTTTTTGTCTGGTTCATGTGTGACAGCTCCTTGATGTTTGAGCTTTCAAGTGATATACGAATTGTGATTATGATGGAATTCTAGAAAAAATTTTTTTTTTTTCATATTTCAGACAATAGAGATCATAAAAGTAAAGTTAATCAACAGAACAACATGAGTTTTCATCCGGCAAAACTGTAGAAATTAATTTTATTGGTGATAACAATATATTTTTATTGTTGAAGTTGTTTAAAAGTTATGATGAGGGGCAAAAAAAAAAGTTGAAAATACACCAGAGTCGCGTTGAGCGTGCTCCGGTATTTTTTTGTTTGTTTTTTTTTTTTTTTCGAGAGAGCGAGAGAGATTCTAAAGCTATTTTCTGCAGTGCCTGCAACTCCTCGACTGTTTTAAACTACGTGATTGCTCTGATGTCTTTGAACGCGCGTGGTTCTTTTTACTCATTATATTATTGAGATTGAAAGCAAAAAAACTGCATGGAAAATTTTTTTTTTGTTTATTCAACAAAAAAAAATTATTGGCGCTTAATAATGAGTTTTTTTTTTTTTTTCGTTTATTTGTGTTGCTCTGATGGAGCTAGCTTAAATTTAATTTCCCAAAAGTTAATTAACAATAAAAAAACCTATTCTACCATAAGAAATTTTTGTTTTGTCACTTTGATCACGTTTTTCCAACATGAAAAACTTAATATTGTTGCCATATAACATACTCATACCACATTACTTGCTTATATCTTCATAAATATTCGATTTAAATGAATTTTGTTAGAAACCTTTTTTGTAGCTAATAAAATTCTCTACAATAAAGGTCTCATGCAAAAAATTTCTATTTTAAATAGTATTAGAGATATTTGGATTTTTTAAATTATAAGTAAAAAAAAAAATTTTTTTTCTTCGTCATAATTTTTAAACAAAAATATTTTTTAATAATGGAAATGACAATTTTTCTCTTTTTGAGTAAATAAATTAAAAAAAAAAAATGAAAAATTAATCATATTTCGTTGTATACATACTCAACGGATATTTTCACAATGCAATTTAAAAAAATTTGTTTTTTTTTTTTTTTTATTTATCTCATGATTTTCTATTTATTTTCAGAAATATTTTTCCTCTATATTGGCGTCAGCCTGTGTTTGATGAAAATAATGCATTGCTTTATACATGAGACAAAATATTTTTCCACATTGATATATATATTTCGGTATATGAAATTTTTTTATTGACAATGTTTTCTCTAGTAGTGCGCGCTGTATTCTATATACAGCGCATCATCATTGTCAACCGATTTCTCTATTGCCGATCTCTCGAAAAAGGCGACTATCAACGCGCGTTTGTACATTCCAGATGATTACTCGTTTCCACACATTGATCACAGAATCGAATGTATTCATGTCAACTGAATGGTATTGCTGTGCGATAGCCTCATTCGACAAGCCTTTCATCGACCAAAAAAAATTTTTGTATAACAATACAGTCGATATTTTAAAGGATAATGATGTCACCAGCAGTATATATAACATATTTTATTACAAATATTGATTTTTTTTCAACGTTTTTTATGCAAAAAAAAAATGGAAAATTTGAAATTTGAAAATGTAATTTTAATTTTTCATTTTAATATGATGTATTAAGAGACTCTCACAAGACTTCTCTCAAGTATCTTTACCGAAAAAAAAAAAAAACGGTTTTTCGAACAAATGAAATCTCAATTTGAAATAACGCTGGAATTAATTTATTTTTCACGTAACTCTTCTCGGATACTATATATACCGTCGATTCCCTGTCGAATGGATCCAAAATTACCTCGATTGACCGTCTATTAAGCGAGATATTCCCTTGCAACCGATGTTTCCCCAGAATTTCATAAAATTTAGAAAAATAGGGACACATGCGATCTTCATTTGTTTGATATTTATTTCATGGGACACTTTCTATTTGTTTCAAGCGAAATTTTATAATTTATTGCGGTTAAACGAATCAACTTTCGACGGTGATGATGTCCGGGTTATTTTCACTTATTTCGAGTGGTTTTTAAGCATCTTCCTCGAGGTATATTGACTCTTAGAGGTTGAAAAAAAAACCATTTTTCGACCTTGGCAATGTCTAAGGTATTTTGCCTCGAGAAAAATAAAGTCTAAAACCGTTTTGCTTTATTAGACAATTATTCAATATCTTTCTCAATGAACGAGATTATTTATTTGACCAGAAAATTTCCAGACAAAGCTAAGCATCAAAAATTTATTTTCAGAGCGTTTCTTTCAAATATTGAATAAGCGAAATTTGTGATTTTTTCAACAATGCATGATTTCTACTAAAAATTCATAAAATCAATCAAAAATACATATATAGTTTCGCTGTAAAAAAGTACGCCATGCACGATTTTTTTTTAATAGAAAAAAAAAACAATCATGTCATTAAAACTCTAAAAATTTTTTTAATCGGTGCTGCATGTCAATGTTTATACGCTTAACATGATTGTTTTTTTTTTTCCTATATTCAAGGGAAACCCGGAACTGTATTTCTGATTGATATAACCTATATACATTCTTATATAATCAAATGAATTATCTGTAGGAGTTTCTTGTTTTATTTTTATCATTAAAGTCGACTATATGGTTCAAAAAACTTCATGATTAAGTATACATGTATTATACATCATTCAATTAGAAATTGAAAGTTACGATTCATTTTTTTAAAGATAAAAGTCACAAAATTCTCATTTAATAACGTCAACTTTTAACTCTAATTAAATTAATTATACCTATATGTGCCATTCGGTGACATGGGTTTTGCTAATAATATCGAATGTTTCCGCTGGCACTTTACGATAAACCTATATACTTATATATATAGGTACACGTTTAATATTGTTTTCAAATATATAAAATTAATATTATCAAGCAATTAATACCAGTAATAAAAAAGCTTATAAAAAAAATGAAAATTTTTTTTTGAGTAAAAAATTTTTCACCGATTTTTTAATCTGATATTCATTAGTTTTTTATTCAATTTCCCAAGATAACAAAAACAATAAAAAATGTAATTACATCAATGCATGATGAAATTTAACAAAAAACTCTTATTTTCAAGTCCCAAAATTTGATCTACGACGTTTATATATATCCAGTTGGAATTTTCAAAAAATCAAATTTTTCACGTTTTCAGAATATGCATGTATTTGAGTATATATATATTTTTTATTGAAAATTTCAAACCAATCCAGCAAATATTCTGGAAGATACGGAACATTGGAAAGTATAAAACGAACATAGGCTGGAGTAATACAGTAATCCAACTTTAAACGCGTCTTTCTAAAAACGGTGTTTTTAAAGTCGGTAATCAGACTTTCTCAAAAACTCGCAAAATTCTAACAAAATCTTCTCAGATGAATTTCTTAACGATTTATGTCAGGAATAAAATTTTTTTTATTTTGTCAAAAATTTCAATTTTGATTATTCGTTTAATTAAACTTTAGATTTATTTTTTCTCTAAAAGAATCTGACCAATTTTTCAATTTCTGATAATCCAAACCAGAGATATGGTAAAAAACATGGTAAATATCCAAATTGCGCTAGAGATGTTTGTGACGTCAATGATCATAAGTCAAAACCAATGGCAGATTGTATAGGACTAAGTAGCTAGCTCAGTTAAGAAAATTAGAGCGTTTGTGTAGGTTAACAAAACACTTTGAACTTTGAGTCATAAAATAATTTTTTACAATTAATTCATGCAATCACTGGACGGTCAAGTACTTTCATATTCCGAACACAGTTATATAAGTAATTAATTTATCTAAAAAAAAAAAAATATTTCATGAGTCAAAGTTCAAAATGGTTTTTTAACCTACAGAAACGCACCAACCTCCTTAAACAGAGCATTCAGCGTGTAGCCGAAAGTTTCGGGATCGACTCCCAGCTCCGGACTATCAGTCCGAGATTTTTTTCACTGGTTTCGACTTTTCCGATCATTGAAAACTTCTTCCCCCATCTGTCCCATCCATAATATCTCGAATATGTCCTTCTGTGCATGTTTGCAGCCAAAAGCGCGAACGCATATACGCACGTTTACTGCGAGTACGGTAAACAGTCCCCCACACTGCACCACGGGCATGCACAAACACCACCTCCTTCTGCGAAACATGGTAAAAAAAATTCAATACATAATCTTGGTCACCGCCGACCATCTATTGTTGGAGTACGCTCAGAAGATCGTCTCCAAGAACACACCAGATCAATATTTTTTAGTGGCATTTGTTTTGGTATAATAAAATACCTTTTAATAAAAAAATCATAAGAAAACGTATTTCTTCAATCTCGCAACTGGATATAACGTCTTAAAAAAAATTAAATACAAGAACATTGAAACATAGTGCAGTAAAACTTTGTTTCAATAATTAAAAACTTTTTAAAATCATAAATCATTTCTAAGAACATATATAACATATTTACTGCGAGGTTATAAATAATAAAACATTTTCAAAAAAACAAATGAAGACATATTGTATTATTAAAGTTAAACAGCCATATCATTTATCAAGCTAATTTCTCCTCCATTTGCCGACGAGGTTATGTGAATTTTACTGATCAGTAAAAAATGGCGGTAAACAAGCATATGATGTTAATTATAAACTCTAGAGTCGTAAATTTCGTCACGCAAGAGGGACATTGTTGTGTATACGTGTGTATATATGCTTTTATCTTTTTGAGGTTAAGAGAAAAAATAAAAATAGACGGTAAAACTTAAAACGCGACGGTATTATGAATTTCATTGCTTGTTAGAGACTTTCACACACACGTGACATAACAAAAATAAAAAGCCTCAAGCTCAAAAACAATCAACTTTGACATTCAACTAGCAAAAATATCTCATCAGTACTCATCTGTTAGTTGCAGAAACCCGGGTAAAACATATGCTGACATATAATTGGCGGAGTATCAATCGATTTCGTCGTCAGACATAACCTCAAAGCATCAATTTTGGGCATCAGACTGGCAATCAGAAACACATTTCCGGATATACATTGCGTGTCATATTGGATTCCGATATTTTTTAATCTGTCATCATGTTCCCGACGGGATTGCGAGGGGGGGAGTGACAGCGAAAAAAGAGCGAAATCGTCGAGAGATTACGACAAAAGTTTCGCGAGTCCTCTTGACTGCTCACTGCACATCATTCAGACACGATAGATGTACATGAGTCCATGCACGATCACAGTATAGACTGGTTTTTTCTTCTTTTAAAGTCTATTTTTTGCCGCTTGTTTTTCTGTTGAGCCTCAAAAGAGTTTGCCTCTCGATCGATCGTATAGGTCACGCTAATTTATCGATACGTCGCGGTCCTCTCGACTTGTGTTCGTGGTAATCGGTGCATTTATCTCTTCGTTACTTGCCAAGCGACCTCATCGTGTGTGCACATTGACTCGTGCAAAGTCACGTAGAGCATGCAGCAATATTTAACGAAAAAGTGAGGTTAAGTATATTTTGCTGGTGTGTATGCGGCGTCTCTGATCGCTATATGCACATATTTAATTTCACAGAATAAATACCTGAGTGAATTTGAGCATAGTGAAACATGTGTGATACATTTTTATACACGTTTATCGATTCGTTAGCCCCTTTTCGCCTTTGAAACCTTGGCCACCTACTCTCGCTCCACCTTCTCACTATCCCCCCGACGGCTAAACTAGGAACTATACACACTCCTACATGGGGTAACAAATAGAACAATGCATACAAATGCACCAGATGGCAATGTGTACGCGCGCAGCTCGGCTCTATAACCTACTCGACGGAACTCGATCGTGACTCCAATAAAATTATCGTCACGATGCATCTGCAAAGTTTCGAGGAAGTCACAGGGGCAGAGTCTATGTGTATAACCTCTACCTTTTCCTATACCACATGTTATACGTATTTCGAAACTATCTCATATAACTTTTTGGCTGTGCCGACGACTGGTGAGAAGAAAACTCGCTCGCAGAGAGATGAAAAGAGTTGTTGTCAAGTAAAAGAGAGGTAAGGATAACCTTTTTGTGCACAGTTTCAAAGCTCACCGCCATTTTCTCTACTCTTTTTTTTTATCTTTAAGTTTGACAGTTTCACAAAATGGCCATGACTCGCTTTTATTATTGACGAATATTTAAGTACTTTTTTTCGTGGTTTTTTTCGAGATATATTTTGTCTAAAGATGCATAATCCGCCAAATTCTATAGCCTCTTCTGTAATTTTTTAAAATAATGAAAAAATAATAATATTCTACCCAAAACAAATTTTTCGCAACACATGCCTCTATAAAGCTTGTTTTTTTTTTTTTTTCGCTCTTGAGCGGCCGTAAAGTGGCCGATTTTTCACTGCTGACATCTAAAATGCGTCTTTCTTATCACCAGTGCGTAAAGTGTCTCTTTTTTTGCGGATCCTACGAACTCTTTAGGCACTCATGTCAGCTGTTAATAAATGAAGCCGCTTATTTACGGCACTAGAGTGAAAAAAATCGAGCACTATTGACATTTGTTGCGAAAAATATGGTATGTAGCATGTATATACACAATGACGACAATGTTGACAGCGTGCAAGTTTGTCAGAAAATTGCCGCCTTTACGCACCCCGTGTGAAAAAGTTGCGGAATTCTGCCAGTGATCCGCTGGATATCATGTAGAAGTCATATGTTGACACGCAAATATGAATTCCAGATGAATTCCGGATGAATTAATGAGAAAAAAAAAGTTATTTTAGGATCTAGCTAATAATCCGATTCAGAAGATTCTGAATCGAATGGTCTATATAACATTTCATCGATTTTTAAAATTTTTACCCCTCATAAATTTATTAACAATTGTTAAGGAGAAAAAAAAAATTATTGTATAGGATCTAGGATTAGAACGCCTCAGGAGTCCGCGATAAAATATTTCTATCTATAAGATATATCCTTCAGCGAAAAATTTCGTTTATTAATAGTAATATTGAATATTTTCATCAATTTAAAATTGTACTATGACTATTTTACAGTAAAATAGGAAACTATTTCAGCAACTAATCAAAGCCAATCATTTAAATTTGTTGATAACGTGGCGGCAACTATATGTTTATTTTTCTACAAATTAGTCAACAACTATACATCATATCACCAGAAATACTGTGATTCATTTAAATTTGTTGATAACGTGGCGGCAACTATATGTTTATTTTTCTACAAATTAGTCAACAACTATACATCATATCACCAGAAATACTGTGATTCGCAAAGGCCCAAGCTAGATTTAAAGTCCCACTTTGTCTTTTCCCTTTGCCTACGATATATATGTATATTTACACCGGGGTAAATGGAACTTGAATAATCACTTTTCTCAATTAAAATGACGACAAAATATCCTA
>MVJL01001281.1:0-16244 GCA_002156465.1 Macrocentrus cingulum | reverse complement strand
TTTTTTTTTTTTTTTTTTTTTTTCAAAGTGTAATATAGTATAGATAATTGAAAAATATATATATATTTATAGTATAGATAATTGAAAAATATATATATATATTTTCAACGTAAAATAAATAAAAAAAATTTTTTTTTCAAATAAACAACATATTTCCACATAAAAATTGGAATTTTCAAGTTACACATTCCACCACAACGGGATGTCTGAGCGTCAAATCACATAAATATACCTACAATAATTATTTATGATCGACAATAAAAAAAATTCTAAACACACGGGATATCGACGGCTAATATAATATTTTCTTGAGTTCATCGCTAAGCGAATATTATTAGGGGTCTATAGTAAATTAAAAAGCAGCCGCATTCATTCACACAGTGACTGGATAATTTCAAAGAATCACGCGGTGAAATGGCTCATCATCACATCCAAAATCAATAAAAAAAAAACCCAAAAAAAAATAAATAAATAATCATAAAATACTTAAATAAATATACAAATTACCAAGAAGTTCGTATAGCACAATCATTAAGATCAACGACGAATGACGGGGCGATAAATTCGAAATTAAATTCCCAACTGCCTCTATAAGGCCCAATCTAGCAAAAAAAAAACCTCAATCTTCAGAAGCTCCCACTATTAAAATTCTCCACTCAGCATATGCCGCGATTGCTCGGATTACAAACGAGATGAGGGCGAGAGATTTTCATTAATTCGTCTATTCATTTAGCTCGAAGGTTAACAAGTAGCCGCGGTGCCTATAATAGTATTACGTCTATATCGTCGCACGCGAGCGAAGGGCAGACATGTAACTGAGGTTTTAATATATATATTATATCCATATCTTGACAGGCAAATCTTGATAACATTGCGAAGATTGTCGGCGCCATGATTTTCAGTGGCATTTGCCAGAGAAATTTAAAAATCATTTCGAGTGTGTTAATTGGAATCAGTGATGACAATTGAACAGATAATCATAATAATTACGATATCTTGATAACACATCACCATATATATCTAACTGCGTTATTATATGCGTGCACTGTGAATGCGGAATTTGTTCAACCACAAAACCATATACACAAACGATCATAAGACTGCACAGACGTATATTATTTATAGGGCAGTTAAAATTTAAATAAATTTCCCGTCACTGATGCGTACCAACACATATACGATCAGACACACGCGCGAGTTCAAGCACTCTCTTCTGCATTCGTGTGTGCCAACAAAACGATATTATTATTTATTCAAGCTAATTCGCAAACGCGTCCGTTTTTCGGCACCGCGCTCGTTTCAAAACAAGACAGTAAATTTGCGCCTGCCTCCCTCCCGCATGGCAGGAAAGCTGTAAATTTTACTTTGGCATCCTGCAAAAAATCCTCGAAAGGCCTATCGAACGAAAAAAAAATTTTTTTGTTCGACTGTTGCAGTATTTTATACTCGTACTATGCGCGCGCGTCGACCAAAAGGTGATGACCATATATAATAGGTTGAGAGAAAAAAATATATGATAATATATATATTTTACTGGAGCATATAAAAGAAACGGGTGATTTTATTTGGATGCGGAGAGGACATTTATCGTGGAATTCGCCCCCTTAGATATATATATGTATGCTTCTCGATTTTTATTTGACTGTTTTTATTTTCTGATCACTTATTTCAGGCTCTGACTTTTACGGTAAAAATTTATCCGCCTGCTCGATGAGAGATCGTATCACAAATCGAGCGAGTGTTGTTCGGCGCGAGAGATCTATGACAATCCGGGGGATCCATGGAAACGATCCTGGTATAGAGCGCACGAGAGGAAAGATAGAATACATGGTTGATGATTCCAAATTTAATTGCCTGGTAAACTCATCTTTCACCTTTTCCTTTTGCTTCGAGATGTCTCCTCTCAACACACACACACACACACACACGCGCAAATGACACACTTTCACAGGCAAACGTTTTATTGCTCGTTAATTATATTTGTGAATGAGCAACTGATTTATGAGGATAGATTTTGCCTATAGTTTGAAAAATTTTATGATTGACATGTTGGCTGTATTAAAGCAGTAAATTTTTCATTTTTAGTTCTGATGAGAGAAAAATTTTATATTCAATCAATCAAATTTTATCCAACTAATTTGATGTAGATTTAGATAAAGAAATTCAAACATTTTAATTATCAGTTAAAAATTTTTTATGAATTTCATCCTGAGAAAAATATTATTTAATTTTTTTTAATTTAAAAAGTCTTTTTTTTATAAAGTAGTTGGCTTTTTTAATTAAAATTTTTTAGAAAGATTGAAATAAATAATGTCATTCATGTCAAAAAGCTATATAGTAAGTCTATTTTTTTCAGTTTTTCAACGATAACTCGGTAACCAAGCTAAAAAATGAAAAATATCATTCCAGTTAAATGATGAAAAATTTTATTCTCTATAAAAAATTTAGAGTAAAATTTTTCAATATTTAGCTCTTGTTTCGAGATATTTTAAATAATAGAAATGTCAAAAAATCGACTATATCTCAAAAAATAAAAGAAATATAAAAAAGTTTATTTCACATTTTTTGTAGGAAATTTCATTTTCAATTAATTAGTTAGAATGACATTTTTCATTATCTCGCTTAGCTATCGAATTATCAGCGAAAAACCACAAAAAACCATAAAAACCGTGAATATCTGACAGGTAAACCTGTTAAAAAAATTTTTTTTCATCAATCAAATTCATACTAAATCCACTAAAATACAATGTTAACATATATTAATGATTTTCTCGATGAAACCTAAAAAGATGCTAAAAGAATTTCAAAAACCCGTGTTTTGAAATGTCGCAAAAAAAATTACACCCATCCAACGACCACACATATCTACAAACTAATTTAATTCCTAAAATACATATATACCCGCGGCATTTAATCAATTCAAAACGACTCTTCAAAATCAGTAATACTCAACGAAAGCCTCAAAATAAGACAAATCACCTGAATGAAAAATACTACAAGAAATGAATTGTCTCACATCAGTAACATGCTTTTCCCTTCAACAGCGTAGGAGTCATTTGGAATGCCCAAAACACATCACACTATCATCCACAGAATAGTCCTAAGAACCATAAAAAAGTAAATAAATAATAAAAAAACTCGAGACATAAAATTCCACAGATAAGCGCGGCCGCCCATCTCCGTAAAAAAAAAAAACCAACGACAAGAAAGCCCCCCTATGCAAAAAAAGCACTTTATTATCTCTATTCCCCTGCACCTTTATCCTCTGGCTGCATGTCGAATGTGTAGCAGGGCACACTTTATCTCGTCAACCTCTATCTTCACTTGCAAAACAAGATCTGCAGAAACTGGAACCTCTCGTCGCGCAATTGAAGCAAAACTAAATTACACATCTGTTGTGCATTACTCGACACATGCTTGCTGGCTTCGACAACACAAATTCACATAACTCCTGGTCTTCAAATACAACATACAATACCACAACATTAACCAAACTCTAACATAAAAAATAAAATAAAATATTACGCGGCAAATAAAAAATTTTTAAGACTTCATACAGCCTCCGGCATGATGATCTAACAAAGAAGCGTGTCATTACAAACAATAAAGTCGTAAAACCCGACACAGATGTGTTCGCGCAAGATTTCAATGCACTTTGATTTACATTTATTTCTCTCTGAGTGTTCATACAAAGATGTTTCGAGTATGGAAAAGCGCCGCAGGGGTTTTTGGAAGTTTTGGCGCCACTAAATCACTCAAAACTAACGGAATCGCCACTGCCATTTGCCAATATACAACAATCTAACCACACACTGGCATGTCTATAAAATACAAATGAAACAATGTGCACAGGAGGTATTATACAAGCGAGAGGCATTAGATGGCAGATTTTGCGGTAGCCAAGTGGCACAGCCTGAGGGAGCAGCGTGTGAGGTCTCGAAAGAAACGCGACCCCATCGGCTCTCTCGCCTGCGGCAACTCTTTATAACCGCATGGCGTTAAATCAAATTGGCGCACGCGCCTAATTATCTTGCTTGACATTATTGCGGGCCCTGCGCGATCTTTAGTTTCCCACTGCAACACGCTGCAGATACACACCACGCACTGATGTGATATGTCGTGTCCAGTATTGTGAGAGTGAAATAGAATTTCTGTGCACTTGATCTCATGTGGGCACGTAGGCGGACATTGAGAACGTTAGTACAGATGTATAACAGAATTGCTTCCGTGCTTCTCCTTCGAGGTATTCCCAGTCTACATCGCAGTATACTTGACACGAGGATTTATGGAGACTGCTTGTGCGGACCAAGTTGGAAAACTTTTACCAGAAGGGCAGAAGAAATATATTTCACGAAATTGTACTATACATTGATACACAAAACTCTACAGCATTACAGCTGTTAGATTAAAATTGTGACATTAAAAATTTAATTTCATAAACTAAGTATACAAAAAATGGGTCTAATCTACTCATTTTAAATCTTAAACTTAAATTTTCTAGAAAAAAAAATAAAAATAATTTTTTATCCTATTTCCCTCAATTTTTTTTAAAAATATCATATTTTTAAAAATTCTTAATTTTCGAAATGTTTCGAAAAAAAAATTAAAATACGGGTGAATAAAATTTTCTATCATTCAATTTGAATGACATTTTTTGTTATCTTGCGTATTTACTGCCTTAAAATGAAAAAAAAAAAAAAAGGTTTACATATTCTTTGGCACCATTTATTCAGATATGAGTTTAAAAAGTCTCGAATTAAGAGTAAAAAATGTCTTTATTCAACGTATTTAATAATTTTTTTGTTTTTTTATATGCTAATCAGTGAATAGTCACATTTCTCTCACCGATAACGCAGAAATTATCTATAGATTTGTCGGAGTTTACCATCAGGTGTGGTCGGAGCGATCGCGATTTTACGCCAGTTTAATGCGCACCAGAGTAATGACGCCATGAAACCTCCACAGACATCGTTGGTCTAATGCATTCGGGCAATTATAAAATATGTGTGTGGCAGAAGATAAGCCAGTGTCATCACAGATATACTGATGCATCTTATCGAGAAAGTCCACGTGCAAGAAGAATTCCGTTAGATTTCAATGACGAATTTGATTTAATTCAATGTATTAAAGCCAACACCTCTAATCCCAACATTTTCCTGATTTTTAATTATTTATAAAGCGCATATAGCAAACGCGACGTGCTGGGCATTGAGATGAAACGTGCACCTTGGGGAAGATATCAGAGAGCAATTCATTTGCACAGAGTATGAACATTCATATTATGAATATGATGTGATGGCTGTCGTGTGTGTGCACTTTACGATGCTCTTCGATTAATGAGCACAGTTCGTCGCACGCATTAGCTTAGATTGATGGTGATATATATAGATAATGATTTATAAGAGAGAAATTTTAGCTTCTATTCACACCGAGAATTCATGCAATAGATTTATTGTGGCGATAAAACGCGTGCGTTTATTAATGGACATTTTAAATGTGTGTCTTTATAGTGAAAAATTTCTAATAGTATAGGTCATCACAATATGAAGTATAATATACTTTCATATACATTATGCTATAAATTTGTTTAAATGTTGCATAAACTATTAAAATCAAGAATAAAACCCTATAAAGGTCAAAAATAAAATTAAAATAACTTTTTTCTTTCAGTTTTTTTTTTCTTCTGATGAAAAAACTTAAATTATTTATCAGAAATAAAGCAAAGAATTAAAGAAATAACAAAAAATGATCGTTAAATAATTTTTTTAATGGTTTAAATCATTTTTGAAAATTTTTTACCAATATCTTTACAATCAATTAAAGCTGTGTTAAAAAAGTATTTTTATTCAAACGGGAAGCTATTATAGAGTGTCATCTAAAAAAACAATTTTTCAACAAATTTTTCAAATTTTTTTTTTTATATTCATAATTTAATGTGTGAAATTTTTTTCTATAAAGCAAAAACGATATTATTTTCAATGTTCTTTATAAAAATTAAGATAATTAATTTCATTATAATTTTATGAGACTGCATTTGAGATGAAAAAAAAAAATTTTTTAAAAAGATAATATTGAAAGAATGATATTTTTAATGAATGTAGCATGTTGAAAAATTTTAATTGCATACTTTAGTGATTGCATTAAGTTTATCTGACAAATTAAATGGTCAACACATACGATTGGGGTGGTAAAAATGTTTTTCAAGTGTGCAGACACACACTGAAAGCAGAATAAAGGGATTATAATACACCATAAAGCGTGAAAGAGTGGGCGAAAAAGTCGTTCTCTCGCCTCATCTCAACGCCATCAAATGTCCTGTCACAAATTTAACCGCAAGCCAATTTGATTCCTGTACATTTGGCACTTTCAGAAAAATCCCTCGAGCAATCACGATAGAAAAAAGGCTATATACTGTCTCCAGGGACATTATTAAAACACTTTGCTCGCGCGACAAGCTCAAGGAAGGAAAACACATTCCCGTGAGACTGAGAGTATGAAGGGGAACTGGTCAGGCTGATGGAATTCCTGGATAATGAAGCCATCCTTGTATGCACTCTCCAACACTATCTGACATGAATTTTTATAATATCCAACTAATATCTTGCACGAGAATATGCCTTTAAATGACTTTCCCAACTTCGCACGATGACTTATCTCCGATTAAATAATATTTTCCTACAAATATTTTGTCACACCTAAACTATTCACGTCAATCTAACTCATTTTACAAGTATTCATATTTTTTTTTTCCAACTAAAAACTAACGATGACGCATCTTTCACAATGTCATTTGTGACTCATTGAAATAACTGCCAGATGTTTAAAGTGTAAACACCAGATTAAACTAGAAACTTTTGAATTTATTTAATCATCAGTTGAAAATTTTTCAGGACATGCTGATGTGAGAAAAAAAATTCTTATTTAGCAACTTGAAATGTCATTCTTCAACATTTACCACAAAAAAAAAAAACTTGAAAGTGTTGATTGTTTTTTTTTATCCTCTCGCTCGTCACGACCTTGACCCGTTGCCTCGTAAAAAAAAATATTTCTGATAACTTTTTATATTGCAAGCATCAAAAAGACCCTGAAAATCCTATTTAATTAAGAAAAAAACTCTTTAACATAAAAAAAAAGTAAAAAAACAAATTTTTACTAAACAGTAACAATAATTACCGTTAAAAATTTGATTTACAAATTTAAGAAGTGAAAAGAATGTAGAATTCCTATCATCATAACTTGATTAAAGAATATACAAAATTTATGTTATAGGATAACAATAAAATGGCGATCAGATTTAAAGGAAGTGAAATATTTGCATAAATAGATTAATATAAATATAGACGCATATAAAATCATGTATTGTCAAGACGGATATGCCTATAAAATGACAGTGTGGGATCATAAGTATTGCAGTGAGATATATTCATACACGAGCGATACAGTTTTATTCACGTCCACACAGCACAGCACGCTGTGCATAAAGTTGTCGACGCAGAAATGCTTCTCGCTTGAGGATGGCCATTCAATTAAGGGCTATTAAAGATCATAAGGACATTTAATCCCAAGGGGGGCAAGAGGTGATTTTTTATCTCGAAATATATTCCTAAAGTAAATCTGGGCAAAAAATAAAACTCAACAAACACATATAAAGATGAGTGATGGAGCAAGACAAAGTACAAATACAAATAGAAAGGGAAATATAACAGTCAGACGGTCATTAGTCACTGAAAATAGTCGGACAGCGTGAATTTCTTTTTTTTCTACTCTCTCGCATATGGACCTGTATAAAACCAGTTTCATTACTTGCTGCAATTTATATATTTTTCTGATTTAAATCACCTGTACTTTCAATATATTGAAATATAACTTGAAATATATGAAAATTCGTCATTGATCGCATACTGTACATACATATAAACGTAGAACAAAGACAGATAAAAGAATGTGCAAGGTAGAATTGGAGGATAAAAATTGAATTTTTATTGAATAAAGAATTTATCATAGTCCGGCGATGACTTTCTAGGCGTAAATGTATTCATGAAAACGTCATTCCAGGACAGGATCGCCCACCATCCACCACACCGAGAAATATTATAAGGTTGTCTTTTCTCCCTATGTGCCACACGACGTGGCTCAAACAAAATATTCCCTTGCATTAATGCATCGACATTTGTTCAGAGAGTGTTTAACTTGAAAACCACTTGTTTTCTTGGCTACATAACTAAGTAAACAAAATGTACTTGCTGGCGAATTGATATTCCGCACTTGACCCGTGATGATTTGACATGATATATGAACACCACTCATCAGATAGAGTATACTCAGAATATAAAGAAAAATAATCGTATTCAAGTTGAATAATATTTTTAATTTGGATCTTAAAAAATTATCTTACAGAAAAAAATGCAAAGCAACAACTGCAGCCAGACTGAAACAATGGAGAATTTTTTTTTTCGACACGAGGTTTTAGGAGGAAGAAATAACAAAAAAGAAAATTAACAATACCATGTGGGTCGACGAGTCCATTTGTCTGACTCGGCAAATTGACTCATTTGTTTTCTCGATTACCAACATCCTTGAGGTGATTAAGGATGTTGGTGATTAAATTGAAAATGGTTAGAACTGAAATTTTTATCTATTAATATTTAATATTGTTTATGTATGCATGTAAATTTTTCTGAGAAATTAAATATTAAAGTTGAGCTTCAATAGGCACTTATGGGTGGCAGAGACAATTTGATAGTTTTTAGACTATAACTAATCGAAAAAAAGTTGCACATAAACTAAAAACTATAACTATAATATTGATTAAACTGAAATAAACATTTGGCGAAAATTTTAGTCACGTCCTTTTACTCGATTTTGACACAATTTTGAAAAAATTTGTCCAAAACTGGCGTTTTTACGTGATATGTCATGTTACGTGATGTTTGGATATAACCCATGAATATTTTGCCCAAAAAATACTGATTTTAATAAAAAAAAAAATTGTTCAATATAATTTGACGATTTTTGCAAAAATATATTTTTGAAAAAAAAAAATTCCATCATTTTATCGTTTAGTACAACTAAAATTCTCCTATAAAATTCACTTTATTATTTTCAACACCAAAATTCAACCGATAATCATGTCGAAAAAAAATCCGAAAAATGTTGTATTTTCTGTTGGTATTAAAAAAAAGCGATTTTAGTACGGCAGCACAAAAAGGGCTTTCAGTAATTCATAAAAAATAATACCAGCACGCCAGAATAATCTATTTTCGCCTGTTATAACCAGTGAGGGGCATTTCAAAGCTTTAAAACTCATATGAATATGGAACAATTTGATATTTTATTACCCCACTAAAATTTGATGGCAGAATTTGTTTTTTTTTTTTTTCTCCTTCCCAAAGAATTTTAAAAGTAGCCCTTAATAGTGCCACCAAAAGTATGATAAACGACGCCTTCATGGTCTTGTAATTATCGTAATCATTATTATTACAGTAATCGAACGCGGGCATTTAATCTCAGAGGGGAATATATTCGGTTCGGGTCAAAAGCTGAACACACTATATACATCAGGAACAAAACGCTCAAGTCGGCATTCACGATACGCATATACGCAATAAACGACACACATGGCTGTTAATTGCCCCAACTCATTTACATAGAGGGCCTGATGTGTGTTGGAGCACTTCACGCGCGGGCTTTTATCCCGGGACAAGCTTGTATTTTGATATTCCGTCGCCTTGCGATAGATCTCATAATGGCGCGTAACATAAAAGACATTTGAAGGCCTAAGTGGCTAGAAGAAAGGGGGAGGAGTAGAAAAAAATCGGTTAATATAACGACTAGGGCGTAACGCATTAATTGATACCTAATAATTATACGTGCTTTTTTTTTGCCGCGCCGGGGCGTCGGATGAGTCTAACACATTGAAGTGGTACGCTACCGGTCTCGCGGCGTATAAACACCGATAAGATCGTCACACCTCAAGCCACAGATTTTTCTCTTATTACTCCACTCCCATGCCCGTTCTATCGTCGATAGTTTTTTTGTTCCCTCAAAATTTCTTTTTCACCGATTTTTGTCTTTACTGTATCGCTATCGCGTATAACGACGCGGTGACGCATGCAACGAGTGAAATCAGGCGTAGCGTCTGTTAACACATTGCGGAAGACAAGCGTAGGGCTCATTTGCATCCCGTAATTTTCTTAATTACAAGTGAAACGGGATATTCGAGTGACCGTTAAACATCAGCGACATCGTCAAGAAGAGTGGATATACTGACTTTTTTAGTTGGATAAAAATATTGTAGATGAGGGATTTATTTCTATAAGCAGTGAAATATTATTCACAATATGGTGATACGATTGGTTAAAAAAATTATGCTCAGAATCTTCTTCTCTAACAAATCCATTATATTGTAAATTAATTAAATAATGATGTTGTATAATTGAAACTTTCAAAGCTATTGAAATTATTTTCATCTTCAAAACTATGTAATTTCATATAATAATGATGCAAATAATGAATTTGAATTTCCATATTTTTAACCCCAAGTTTTATGACAAAGAGCTTTTTGTTATGACAGATTTTTTTGTAAAAATAGAATAACCGTCGGAAAATAATTTAAAAGAGGATTCTTTAAACTTCGAAATACTGATTTTAAATAGGGTCACTGTACCAGTTTCTGACCCGGTACCCAATTAATGAACAATGGCACTTAAATTGACAGAATAAAAAAAAATACGGCTCTTCAGATAGATACCGACGAGTGAGTAGTTGTAAAAATCGGAAATTAATTATTAAGTACGTGTACTAGCTGAAATCGGTCATTAACTGGAACATGTGCATTATGAACGGCGTTTAACCAGTTGATGACTGGCTCAAATTCACCTAACCTCAAACACTCGTTTATAATTGAGTCAAAACAAACGAAATTCACTCTAAATCATTCCTATAAAGTGACTCTTTAGGTTAATTATCGATTAGTTGAAATAATTTCAATGCCTAAAAACTTATAACTTATTTCTTTGCACAGTTTATTAATAATATTTGATGAGCGGTCATTAACTGAAACACGGCCGGTCATTAATTTGTGATGACCGGTCATTGTATTTCGCGCCTCCTCCTCTAGATCACCATACGTAGTACCCACTTTCCTGCCCACAGGTGCCACAATTTTAAAGGTAGGAACTAAGAGTTCCGTCGGTTTTTTACCGGCCGGGGCCCAACCGCCACCATAGGGTGGGTCCGGTCCGTGTCTATCATTTCACAATTTTAAAGGTAGGAACTAAGAGTTCCGTCGGTTTTTTACCGGCCGGGGCCCAACCGCCACCATAGGGTGGGTCCGGTCCGTGTCTATCATTTCCTTTTCTTTGTGCCCAAAGAAAACCACAATTGTCGAATTAAAATATTTTTTTTTTTCACAATCAATGAGGAGGCGCTTCATACAATTACGATAGAACTTCACTTGGTAAGTTCGTTTAATCGATAAATTGTATTTCGCGCCTCCTCCTCTAGATCACCATACGTAGATGTTTAAAGTGAGGAGTATAGCACGTATACACCCAATTGTTATTATTTATTTATCTTGTGTTTTCACAAGCGACTCTGATACAAGTATCGATACAAAAGAGAATTTATTTTCTTTTTCTTAAATTCAAGACGGTTTTAGCAAATACCGTCTGATCGTCTCCAATTTGACGATTGTAAAATCTGGCAAATGTCTGAGAGGCAGGCGTCCAGCCAGCAGTCTTGCGAATGACGTCTATGTTGACGCCGTTTCTATTCGCAGCTGACGTCGCAGCATGCCGCGCACTGTGTGCCGTGAACTTGGTGGTGTCAATCCCAGTTTCTTCCAGAACCAGCTTGAGCCAACGACTCAGGGTCTGAGTCGTGACCGGGTCATGTGGGTTTTTCCAAGAGATGAAAAGACCCTTTATATTGCTCCGCAACCTCTCTGTCCTCTCAATGTAACGTTCAAGTGCAGATGCCACACAGATAGATGGGTCATCTTGAAAGAAGGGCAGAACCAAGTTTGGCTGGAACCGGCCAGGCTGTGATGTCTTTATTTGAGCTGAGATTTTAATCTCGATTTTATCCGGAAATTTCGTGATGTCTTGCCTCAGGATTGCGCTGAAAGTTTGCATTCTATGACCCGTGGATAGCGCAAGTAAAGTTATCAGTTTCTTAGACAACTTTTCCAGGGAAATGCTGTCGTTTGGTGTCCACTTGGAGATCAAATCAAGCACTGGTTTCGGGTCCCAGGTCACATCATACTTTGGATGCGGTGGGCGCGCCCTAGCCACTCCCTTGCAAAAACGCCGCACATCGGCATTTTCCCCTAACTCAGGTCCGAGTAGTAGGGCCACTGCTGATCTCGTTGAGTTGATTGTGCCGTAAGAAGCACCCTTGTCCACCACATCAGTTAAGAAGCGTAACACATCAGGGACAGCGGCTGTGAATACAGGGGTATCGGTGAGATGACAAAATCTCCACCATTTCTTCAGTCCAGACTCATACTGGCGCATCGAGGAGGTTGTCAGAGATCTTAGGGAAATTTCTATCGTTTCGGCGGACATGCCCTTAAGTGACAGTGCTGTGCTGACAATATTCCTCCCACCAGGAAAAGCTGGGACCACAATGGGTGGGGTTCCCTGTTGGATGAGAGAAGCAAATTTTTATTTGGTTTTAATACGAGCGGTGGTGATTCAAACATGGCCATACACCGCGGGAACCACGCTTGGGACGGCCACTTGGGAATGACAATTAGTCCTCTCGCGTTATCGGACTGGATTTTCTTCAGCACCTTTGGGATTAACGCAAAGGGTGGGAAGGCGTAGAAAAAGTATTTTTCCCAATTCAGGGTGAACGCGTCAATGGCGAAAGAACCGGGATCTTTTTTCCACGACACATAGCGGCGGCATTTCTTGTTTGTTCTGCTAGCGAACAGGTCCACGTCTGGGTGGCCGAATCTTTTGCGCAAAAGACTGAAGGCCTCGTCTGACAGACTAAACTCCGTTTCCGGTTCTAGTCTCCGTGATTCTTCGTCCGCGATCGCGTTGTCGGATGAGCTTATGTACGACGCAAAAATCGTAATGTCGCGTTGTTCACACCACTGCCAGATTTCTTTCGCCATTTTGCTCAAATTTTCGAATCGGATGCCGCCCATGCGGTTAATATATGATATCGCCGTTGTGTTATCTATCCTCAGGAGGATATTACAATTCGAGCAGTTACTGGCAAAGCATTTCAAGCCAAAAAAGGCGGCGCGTATCTCGAGAGCATTGATGTGGAGGAGTCTTTCATCTAGGGACCAGAAGCCAGAGGCTCTCTGATCGTCACAACAGGCTCCCCAGCCAGTCAGGGAGGCATCCGAAAAGATTTCTAAGACAAATTTGGGACTCTTGATAAAACTAAAAACACTCCAGATGTTTGACCTCCACCATTTGAGATCTTCCGCGACTGCGTGTGACAGACTCAAGAATGCCTCGAAGTTACCTGCGTTCCTTTCTAACGCCAAGAATTTCTCTCTTTCCAGGCTCTTCATGTAAGCCCAGCCGAATTTGGTAGCAAGGCATAGTGACCCGAGAGTCCCTATAAGTGCTGCAAAATCTCGAATTTTATATCGAGAGTTTATTTTAAATTTTTCCAACAGCTTCATCGTTGTTACTCTCTTTTCCTCCGGTATTTCGATCGTCATATCGATAGAATTGAGAACAAATCCTAAGAATTTTCGCTTCTGACCGGGATTCAGCTTGCTCTTTTCTTTATTAATAATGAATCCTAAGCGCTGCAGCATTCTAACCGTTTCATGTACGTTGTAATTACAATCCTGCTTCGTTTTACCCAGCAAGAATAAATCATCGATATAGACAACAGAGGTAAGGCCTCTTTCTCTGAGACACGCCACGACAGGCCTCATGATTTTTGTAAACACGTAAGGAGCTGTACTGAGTCCAAATGGGAGGCAGTTAAACTCGAATAGTTTCCCATTAAACTCAAATCTCAGAAACTTCCTGCATGATTTCTTGACGGGGACCAAGTAATAGGCATCTTTTAAGTCGACCGTTGCCATGTAGCAGTGAGATTGCATTAAATCACGATCTAATCTGATATCCTCGAGCTTGAAATGCACGGGGTTAATAAACTTGTTGAGATTCTTGAGATTGAGAATCAAACGGCTAGTCCCGTCGGGTTTAGGGACGAGGAAGATACTCGACAAAAATTGCCCCGGGCAATCTTTACAGGTCTGAATAGCTCCTTTCTCCAGTAGTTTTTCTATCTGGGAGGATATTTGTGACCGTTCCCTAGCTGACCAGCGTGATTCCATTGGGGCTGTATGCTGGACAGGTTGACGAACAAAAGGGATTTCGTATCCGGTTATCCATTGAAGGATTATTTCGTCAGTACAAAATTCACGCCACCTTGGGGCGAAGTGTTTCAAGCGCCCCGAAGGAATACTTACTTCGTCTATTGGCGTTTCTTCCTGTAGTATTCCTGATGGTCCTGTTTCCTGCTCGATTGTCTGTTGCTGCTGTGGTTGTTGGAGGTCCTCTGGTTGTAGTTGCTCGGTTTGTGTTGCCCCGACGCCTTCGTTGACTGGCGAGTCGACTGGCGGCGAGGCGTCTTGGAGTTTTTTGGAGTCTTACTTGAAGACGTGTTGGACGATTTTGAGATTGGCTTCAAGTCCAGGGACGAGCGAACCATTGTTTTGGCTGTTTTCAGCGTTTCCTCCAGGTTCGCGCCAAACAACCACTCATCAGCTTTGGTACCAATTAGGGGCTCTTTCCACGACTGATTAAGGTTAGCTGTGATGATGAGCCTTCTGGTTAAGGTTTCATCACGCTGAAGATCGACCAAAACGCGACCGACATCACTCAAGTTGGATATTAGAGTAATTTGGTCCAATGTGGAGCCTTTCAAGAGGCTTGATAGCATTGAACCCACCGTGGCAAGGCACACGGCCACTTTCTTCTGTTTCTCGGCAATCCTATTGACTTTGGCAACAATAGGCTCCGTCAGAGAAGACTTAATTACTGCATTCAACTTAGGCGGCTCCGTGAAAGTGCAATTTTCCGGAGTAGGGTGTTTCTTGAATAGTTCCTTGCGCTCGGTGTCTGGTAGCCCCTTGTCAAGGATTTCCCTCCAGCGGACAGTTATGTCGTTATGGATCGACGGGCCCTTTACACCGTCTTCCTCTAAGCGTTTGCCAATGATCTCGAGGATTTCTGGGCGGAGATCCGGGTCACCTGGCTTGTCTGACGATGGTTGAGCCTCTGACGCTGTAGCCGGTGTGACAGGTGTATCTGGGATTGTCGGAGGGTTAACCGTTTGTGGTGTTGGTGCTTTAACCTGGCGGGAGTCTGATGCTTGCCCCCCTCCTTTTTCTTGGTCACTCTTATCAACAGTGTCCACTGCTCGATGATTCTCTTCCACATTTATGGTGGGAGTTTCTATACGTGGCGAGTCAGACCTGCACCCTAGTGTAACCGATCGGTTGTGACGAGACTCGTGCTGAGGCGGCGATTTGCGATGTGATTTACCTCGTGTGCGCCCATCCCTTTGGCGTCTCCGTGAATCGCCCCGTAGGCGTCTCGGCGGGCTTCTATCACGGGATCTATCCCGGGATCGTGGGTATTCCCAAGCCGGTGTTCTGCGGTAGGATCTACTGCTAGATCGCGAGTAGCTCCTTCGTGGAATGTACGACCCTTCCCGGAAGTCGCGCGGGATGCGTCCTCGGGGTTCGTATAACGTGCGTGTTCGACCACGCGATCTATCTGAGCTCGCTGTGCTCCCTGACTGCGACGAGGACTCACCTGGAAACGTTATAATAAAACTTGTTTATTTCTGGTCTCCCTTGTTGGTGTTGGAGAGATTGTAGGTAACTTGTACCGAATCTACTAGCTTTACGCTTGTGTGGCACAGCACAGCAAGGCGTTTGGGAACTTGTCCCAGTTCGACTTGGCTAAGGGTCCGCAAAGGAATCTATAGCCACCAAGCGTTGCTTGAACGAGTGGATGGACATGTCGAAATGATTCGGGTCAAAATTATGTACTTGACATAATTAAGTACCAAAAGGCACTAGACCACGCTGCGGAATTGAGGTTATACACTTACGGTATGTCCGTAGACGAGCTATTTCGCTGTCCTGCTGATCTATTTTTCGTCGCAGGCGCCTCAACTCCTTCTCCAGATCATTATCGTCTTCTCTATCTCTTCTTTTCCGATGATTTTCCATGTTGATTGTGAAAAAAAAA